>JAIUZE010067225.1:0-23970 GCA_022085475.1 Heliosperma pusillum
AAAAAAAAAAAAAAAAAAAAAAAAAAAAAAAATAACAATAATAATAATAATAATAATAATATATTTTGTGATCGTAGTGAAATCGCTGCCCCTAAACTTATGAAGAAACTGGCAGATATATATTTTGCGAGAATTGCTGCTACTGCGGAATCTGTTTTCTCTTTGATACCGCGCCGGCTTGCGTTATGGAAGTCTCAGCAGGGTACCCACTCCTCTGATTGGTTGCGTGCGGTCCCTATCTCTGGGTTGGGTCAGACTATGAAAGGTAGGACTTACCGTAGTGTGCTTGGGTATCGACTCGGTATTCCGTTATTCGGGGTATCTAGGCCTTGTCGTGCCTGCTCTCGGGTTTTCTCTGATGATATTTTTGGGGACCACGCGGTTTCTTGTACTGGTACTGTGGGGGTTAAACATCGGCATAACCTCGTTCGTGACACTTTATTTGACATATGCTATAGGGCTGGTATTTCTACGGGCAAGGAGGTTGATATCGGTTTGGTTGACGGGCATGGCGGGTCTCTTCGTCCTGCGGATTTGCTACTTTATTCCTGGGACAGAGGGCGTGATGTGTGTGTTGATTTGACAGGGTCTTCCCCCTTGACTCAGACTGGGATGTCCGACTTTGTGCCGGGACGGGTTGTCGCTGATGCTGCTCAGCGCAAATGTGCTAAGTATGGAGATTTATGCGCGGCTGTTGGCTATGGTTTCCTACCCTTCTCTTTCTCTTCGCTTGGAGAGCTGGGCTCGGATGCTGTTGACTTCCTCAAGCGGATCCAGAAATTCTCGGTATCTCAGGATGCTGGGGCTCGGGTGGCCGCTTATATCTTTACTTGGCTTAGTTTTGCTATAGCTAAGGGGGTGGGGACCCAGATTGTCTCTCGGCTCCCCACCAAGTTCTTGTAAACTTTACATTTTATTTTAATGAAAGTTGCGCGCATTTTATATTAAAAAAAAATAAAATAATAATAATAATAATAATAATAATAATAATAATAATAATAATAATAATAATAATAATAATAATAATAATAATAATAATAATAATAATAATAATAATAATAATAATAATAATAATAATAATAATAATAGAGTAATCTTGAGTGTAGGACGGCTGTTAGGCGACAGCGTCAGGAGGAGAGTATTACCAGTGCTATTCACGCTTGGGGGGTGCCTGGAGGGGGGTTGCAGCTTTTACAGGAGTGTTTGACAGAGGATTTGTGATGGTCATTATACTGCTGCTGTTAGGGTGCTTTCTTCCTCTGGCGTCGCCCCATACACTGATGCTACTCTTGGTGCTTTGCGTGAGAAGCATCCTGTCGCCCCGTCTCCTTCATTGCCTCCTTTGCCTGTGGATCATCATTCTCTTGTTGCCTCTTCGGCAGTGGTCTTGGATATGATTCGTGGTTTCCCGCGTGGCACTTCTTGTGGGAGGGATGGACTTCGTGCCCAACATCTTCTGGACTGTTTGAGTGGCGCTGCTGTGGCTGTCTCAGATGATTTGATCGCTTCTATTACTAGGGTAGTTAATCTTTTTCTGGAGGGTAGGTGCCCTATAGCCCTTGGTGAGTACATTGCTAGCGCTCCGCTCACGCCGCTTGTTAAACCAGGCGGGGGTGTTCGCCCTATCGCTGTTGGCACTGTCTGGAGACGTCTTGTCTCTAAGGCTGGTGCTTGTCTGGTTGGTCCTTCTTTATCTGCTTATTTTGCTGGCCTTCAGTTTGGGGTTGGGGTGTCCGGTGGAGGAGAGGCTATCTTGCATGCCTTGAACCGGCTCATTGAGGCCCGTGGTGGTGATGTGGGACTGTCTATGTTGCTAGTTGATTTCCAAAATGCTTTCAACCTTGTTGATCGTGTGACTATGCTACAGGAAGTCCGCCGTCGTTGTCCGGTTCTTTCCCGTTGGGTGGAGTTTTGTTACTCTAGCCCTGCCCGTCTTTATTATGGGGAGCATTGTTTGTGGTCTTGTCAGGGTGTCCAGCAGGGTGATCCTTTAGGGCCTTTGCTTTTCGCTTTGGTTTTGCATCCCCTAGTGTGCAACATCCGGGATTCCTTTGATCTTACTTTGCAGGCATGGTATTTGGATGATGGCACCATTGTTGGGGACACTTTAGAGGTGGGGAGAGTTTTGGATTTGATTATGGTGGATGGGCCTCGTTTCGGTCTCCATCTTAATGTGGCTAAGACTGAGGTCTTTTGGCCTATTGAGGATCCTCGGAGTCGGCTACCCGGTGTTTTCCCCCCTTCTATTGCCCGGCCCTTGCGTGGTGTTTCTGTTTTGGGTGGACCTGTCAGTACTTGTCCCATTTTTGGCAGTGAGCTTGTGGCGAGGAGAGTGACTAAGACCGTTGAGCTTATGGACTTAGTCGCGAGGATTGAGGACCCGCAATGTGAGTTGCTTCTGCTTCGGCCCTGTACTGGTATTTCTAAACTCTATTTTTCCCTCCGTACTTGCTCCCCGGGGGTCTTTGGGTCTGTCCATCTTCGCTTTGATGCAGCGCTTCGGTCTAGCTTGGAACGTATTGTCACCGCGTCTGGGCCTGGTTTTGGGGATTGGCAGTGGCGCCTTGCCACTTTCCCTTTTCATTTGGGTGGACTCGGTGTTTATGCTGCGGGGGATGTTTTACACTATGCTTTTCTAGCTTCCCGTTTGCAGTCTGCAGTTTTGCAGGATGCGCTCCTGCGGCCTTCTGGTATTGTATGTGCTGGTCCTACTTTTGGCGATGCCTTGCGGGTGTTTTCGGAAACTACAGGTTCTGATTTTTTACGTGATCCGCGTGAAATCGCTGCCCCTAAACTTATGAAGAAATTGGCAGATATATATTTCGCGACGGTTGCTGCTTCTTCAGAATCTGTTTTCTCTTTGACGCCGCGTCAGCTTGCGTTGTGGAAGTCTCAGCAGGGTGCCCCCTCTTCTGATTGGTTGCGTGCGGTTCCTATCTCTGGGTTGGGTCAGACTATGAACAGGAGGACTTACCGTTGTGTGCTGGGGTATCGCCTCGGTGTTCCGTTATTCGTGATATCTAGGCCTTGTCCTGCTTGCTCTCGGGTTTTTCCTGATGATGTGTATGGGGACCACGCTGTTTCTTTTGCTGGTACTGTGGGGGTTAAGCATCGACATAACCTCGTTCGTGACACCTTAATTGACATCTGTTATAGGTCTGGTGTTTCTGCGGGTAAGGAGGTTGATATCGGTTTGGTTGACGGGCACGACAGATCTCTTCGTCCTGCGGATTTGCTTCTTTATTCCTGGGACAGAGGGCGTGATGTGTGTGTTGATTTGACAGGGTCTTCCCCTTTGACTCAGACTGGAATGTCCGATTTTGTGTCGGGACGGGTTGTTGCCGATGCTGCTCAGCGCAAATGTGCTAAGTATAGGGATTTATGCGCGGCTGCTGGATATGGTTTCCTACCCTTCTCTTTCTCTTCGCTTGGGGAGCTGGGCTCGGATGCTGTTGACTTGCTCAAGCGGATCCAGAAATTCTCGGTATCGCAGGATGCTGGGGCTCGGGTGGCCGCTTATATTTTTGCTAGGCTTAGTTTTGCTATTGCTAAGGGGGTGGGGGCCCAGATTGTCTCTCGGCTCCCCACCAACTTCATGTAAACTTTTCATTTTATTTTAATGAAAGCTGCGCGCATAATAATAATAAAAAAAAAAAAAAAAAAAAAAAAAAATAATAATAATAATAATAATAGAGGGAGGGAGAGAGCGATTGGCTATTTAGGGTTTCTGGCTGCTGCTTTGTGGTGATGCGGCTGCCGTCGGACCACCACCACCTCCGGCCTTCCTCACTCAGCCCTACGACACCTGCCTGTCCTCACGTTGGTTGTTGCGGGTTTTTGCGGGTTGGATTTTGCGTTTGTGGGTTTGTGGCAGTCACCTTATTTGATCCAGCCGCCTTGTAGTCCGCCTTCTGCCTTGCTTGGTCGTTGTTCTCGCCGGTCAGCAAGGGTGACCAAGCCGCTCGTCTAGACGGTCAGCAGGGACGGCGTTTGACGGGTGATGCGTCAACAGGCGTTGCGTTTTAAATTGTTGCTGCTGGGTTTGTGCTGGGGTTTGTGCCGGCAGTAGTCTGCCATCAGCGGCTGCAGGGTGTCGTTCACCACCGCATCAAGCCGTCGGCAGTGTCTTCTTGTCGTGGCTGTTGTTTTTGTTGCAGTTGTCATGGCAATTTCTTGATCGCGGCTGCGTCGGTTGTTGGGTTGGTGTTTGTTGCTTCTTGCTGGGGTCTACTGGTAGTGGCCGGTGATGGTCGTCGCTGTGGTGGCTGTTTGTGGGCCGGGCTGTGGCCGCTGTGATGGTGGTTGTGGCCGTTATTTGGCTAGCACGTGAACAGTATCCGCATGCACATATTAGGGTTTTGTTTTTTTTTTCATTAGGTATTATTACTTTATTATTTTCTTCTTCTTTTCCTTTGCCATGCCGGCTGCCTTGGTTCGTTTTCATTGTCCTTTTTCGAGTATTCATGAGTGTCCGGATGGTCGTGGTAAGGGTCTTTTTAAGGCCGCCTGGCAAAAGCATTTTCAGGATCGACACTGTCTTGATGGTGCTATGGGTTTGACCGGTCACACTCTTTCTGATAGTCTGACGGTTTTCTCTAATGCCGAGATTACTTTGAAGCGAATGGGGCTTTGGTTGTGTGGGGAGTGCTTTAAAACCCATACCTTTCGCTCTAGGTGTCAGCATGGTCGGGGTGATTTTGTTGCGCCTCCGGATTGTGGTGATGGGGTTGAGCATGTTCAGTGGTCCATGTCTTTACTTGATCGTTTATTTTCTTTGGGCCTTCGCACCGTGAAATCTATCCCTCCTAAGTGTCGTCTTGGGTTTGCTCGGGTTTTAAAGGGGTCCTGGATGATGTGGCTGACTCTCCTGGTGACCTCTCCTGTTGGATTCGTTTGCTTGTGTTGCCTCTTTGTCTGCTTAAGACCTTAGCTCCTAGGAGTAATCTTGAGTGTAGGACTGCTATTAGGCGACAACGTCAGGAGGAGAGTATTACCTAGGCTATTCTCGCTTGGGGGGTGCCTGGAGGTGGTTTGCAGCTTTTGCGGGAGTGTTTGGATGAGGTACCTCCCTCGTTTCATGTGGAGGAGGATCTGGATTTGAGTGAGCTTAACCTCCGCCAATGTCGGCGGAAGATTTGTGATGGCCACTATACTGCTGTTGTTAAGGGCTTTCTTCCTCTGGCGTCGCCCCCTATTCTGATGCCACTCTTGGGGCTTTGCGAGATAAGCACCCGGTCGCCCCATCTCCTTCCTTGGCTCCTTTGCCTGTGGATCATCATTCTCTTGTTTCCTCTTCGCCTTTGGTTTTGGATATGACTCGTAGTTTCCCGCGTGGCACTTCATGTGGGAGGGATGGGTTTCATGCCCAACACCTTATGGACTTTTTGAGTGGCGCTGCTGTGGCTATCTCTGATGATCTGATCGCTTCTATTACTAGGGTGGTCAATCTTTTTCTTCAGAGCAGATGCCCACTAGCACTTGGTGAGTACATTGCCAGCGCTCCGCTCACGCCGCTTGTTAAACCTGGTGGTTGTGTTCGTCCTATTGTTGTTGGCACCGTTTGGAGACGTCTTGTTTCTAAGGTAGGTGCTTGTTTGGTTGGTCCCTCTTTGTGTTCTTATTTTGCTGGTCTTCAGTTTGGGGTAGGGGTGTCCGGTGGAGGAGAGGCTGTCTTGAATGCCTTGAATCGGTTCATTGAGGCTCGTGGTGGGGATGTGGGGCTTTCTATGTTGCTGGTTGATTTCCAGAATGCTTTCAACCTTGTTGATCGTGTTACCATGCTTCTGGAAGTTCGCCATCGTTGCCCGATTCTTTCCTGTTGGGTGGAGTTATGTTACTCTCGTCCTGTCCGTCTTTTTTATGGGGAACATTGTTTGTGGTCTTGTCAGGGAGTCCAGCAGGGTGATCCTTTGGGCCCCTTGCTTTTCGCTTTGGTCTTGCATCCGTTGGTGTGCAAGATACGGGACTCTTT
This sequence comes from Heliosperma pusillum, assembly GCA_022085475.1. Classification (NCBI taxonomy): domain Eukaryota; kingdom Viridiplantae; phylum Streptophyta; class Magnoliopsida; order Caryophyllales; family Caryophyllaceae; genus Heliosperma; species Heliosperma pusillum. The sequence continues at coordinate 5,972 of JAIUZE010067225.1, forward strand.
CGATTTGAGTTTGCAGGCTTGGTACTTGGATGATGGCACCATTGTCGGGGATACTTTGGAGGTGGGTAAGGTGTTGGATTTGATTATGGCAGATGGTCCTCAGTTTGGTCTCCATCTTAATATCGCTATGACTGAGGTTTTTTGGCCTACTGAGGATCCCCGGAGTCGGCTTTCTGGTGTTTTCCCTCCTTCTATTGCCCAGCCTTTGCGTGGTGTCTCTGTTTTAGGTGGGCCTGTCAGTACTTGCCCTAGTTTTGGCAGTGAGCTTGTAGCGAAGAGAGTGACTAAGACCATCGAGCTTATGGATTCGGTTGCGAAGATTGAGGACCCGCAATGTGAGCTGCTTCTGCTTCGAGCTTGTACTGGTATTTCTAAGCTCTACTTTACCCTCCGTACATGTTCGCCGAGAGTCTTTGGGTCTGTCCATCTCCGTTTTGATGCAGCACTTCGTTCTAGCTTGGAACGCATTGTCACCGCGTCTGGGCCAGGTTTTGGGGATTGGCAGTGGCGCCTTGCCACTTTCCCTTTTCATCTTGGTGGGCTCGGTGTCTATGCTACCGGGGATGTTTTGTACTATGCTTTTTTGGCATCCAGTTTGCAGTCTTCCGATTTGCAGGCTAAGCTACTACGGCCTTCTGGTATTGTGGATGCTGGTCCTACTTTTGATGATGCCTTGCAGGTGTTTTCGGAGACTACAGGTTCTACTTTATTACGTGATCCTAGTGAAATCGCTGCCCCTAAAGTTATGAAAAAATTGGCAGATATATATTTTGCGAGGATTGCTACTACTGCAGAATCTGTTTACTCTTTGACACCGTGTCAGCTTGCATTGTGGAAGTCCCACCTTGGTGCCCACTCCTCTGATTGGGTGCGTGCGGTTCCTATCTCTGGGCTGGGTCAGACTATGAACGGGAGGACTTACCGTAGTGTGCTGGGGTATTGTCTGGGTGTTCCTTTATTCAGGGTATCTAGGCCTTGTCCTGCTTGCTCTCGGGTTTTTGCTGGTGATATATATGGGGACCACGCTGTCTCTTGTACTGGCACAGTGGGAGTCAAGCATCGGCATAACCTTGTTCGTGACACCTTATTCGACATTTGCTATAGGTCTGGTATTTCTTCGGGCAGGGAGGTGGATATCGGTTTAGTTGACGGACACGGCGGATCTCTTCGTCGTGCGGATTTGCTGCTTTATTCCTGGGATAGAGGGCGTGATGTGTGTGTTGATTTGACAGGGTCTTCCCCCTTGACGCAGACTGGGCTGACCGATTTTGTGCCGGGACGGGTTGTCGCTGATGCTGCTCAGCGCAAGTATGCTAAGTATAGGGATTTGTGCGCGGCTGCTGGATATGGTTTCCTACCCTTCTCTTTTTCATCACTTGGGGAGTTGGGTTTGGACGCTATTGACTTGCTCAATCGGATCCAGAAATTCTCGGTTACTCGGGATGCAGGGGCTCGAGTGGCCGCTTATATCTTCACTAGACTTAGTTTTTCTATAGCTAAGGGGGTGGGGGCCCAGATTGTCTCTCGGCTCCCCACCAATTTCTTGTAAACTTGTATTTTATTTTAATGAAAGCTGCGCGCATCTTAAAAAAAAAAAATAAAAACAAAAAAAATAAAAAAAAAAATAATAATAATAATAATAATAATGAATTGTCTCTCGGCTCCCCACCAACTTCATGTTCACTTTTCATTTTATTTAATGAAAGCTGCACGCTTCTTATAATAAAAAAAATAAAAATAATAATAATAATAATAAGGAATGTTTTAGAGAGAAGAACTTTCTCTCTCTAAGCCGGTATTCTCTCTGTTTTCTCATCACCATTGTTGCTACTTCTGTAGCACTAAGGGCGAGAGGACAAGGACGACCACCCAAGATAGAACCTCCAATAAGATCTACAGACTCGTCGGATGCCATTGATACTAATTTGTTGGGTAATTCTGCATCTTTTTCCAAAACCTACTTCTCCCCCAATTCTTCGATTACTTTGAATGATCTTATTGTGGATGTTTTAAATGATACTAATACATCTAAAACTCCATTAAAGAGTTCTCTGAAATCTGTAGTACAATCGGTTAATAATTCTCCATGTTCTACTAAGTCGGTTCAAATTTTGAAGAATCCAGTTAATGTTCCTAAAAATGCTTATTTTCCTCTTACTATCCTGCTACCTTCAATGGTGGAAATGCCACGATAGAGAGTCTGCCTGCAAGTGGTCAAGTTTCTAAACAAGTTCAGACTAAAACCCAGAAATGGTCTGAAATTGTTCAAACCAAAAATAAGATTGGCATGAATCTCTTTGATCATGCTGAGAGTAAAAATTGTGATGAAATTGACATCCATATTTAGGACTTTTAGGATAAACTTAATCTCTAGAAGTTTACTCTCATGGCTAATGTAATTGGGTCGGAACCTTCTTTAAAGCTTGTTCAGGATTTTGTTACCAAATCTTGGGGGTCTATTGCTAAACTTGTGGTTCAATATTTCAAAAAAGGCTGGTTTAGTTTTAGATTCAACTCTGAGGAAGACATGAATAATGTGTTGAAAGGAGGTCCTTGGAAAATGGGCTCATATTCCCTCATTCTCAAGCAATGGTCTCCTTCTTTCTCCACTGCCATGGAAAGGGTCTCTATTATACATGTATGGGTTATATTTCCTTACCTGGATCCCTACCTTTCGTCTTCTGTTGTGTTAAGTAAGATGTCAAGCAAAATTGGTCGACCAATGTTTGCTGATATGCCTACCACCTGTAAAGAGAAGTTATCCTTTGCTAGAGTGATGATAGAGGTTGATATTTCCTCCAATTTACCTACTGTTGTCAGTCTTCAGACTCCTTATGGGCCATCTGTGCAGAGGATTGAATATGAATGGTTACCATTCTATTAAACTGAATGTGGGAAAATGGGACATAAAACTGCTTCTTGTAAAAAGAACAAGAAACAGATTCCCCCTCAGGAAAGGAAGAAAGACCTGCATATTCCTTGCAAGCTAGGTAATACCTCAACTGCTTTAGGGGTGGTTATGTCTTCCTCAAACAGAAGTTGTGTTCTTCCTGCAGGAACTCATACCACTTCTAAGCCTGCTGTAATGCACTCATAATGCTGCAAGAAGGATGCGGTACAACAAGCTCAAATAGCCTTGAAGAGAGCCTTGTCACCCAAATCATCTTCTCCCTTAACTACTTCCAAACATATTTTCCAATCTGTTAGATGTAAACTCAACTGAAAACGTTAATCAGGATGTAACTATTCATGATATTGCACCCTCTCAAAAAAGCTTGGATCCAAGACCTATTATAAGTAATGTCACTACTTTGCCTTGCCTGCTAGGTGGTATCTCAGGAGTGGTTGATGTTAAGCAGGTTTCCCCTGAACAGCATCTTCATCCTGTAAAGCATCAAGAATGCAGCAAGGAAGACCAGATAGAGGATACTCAAATAGCCTTGAAGAGAGGATCTCTCTTTGTATCTGATAATGGACTACCCATGTTAATCCATGAGGCTTCCAATGCTCCATTAACTTCTGTTAAACGTAGAGATCTAAGTCTAGGGGATACTCATCCTCCTGACATTATCTAAATGAAGATTGCTTCATGGAACATTAGAGGGGTGATCTATAAATATTATTAAAAACAAGTTCATAAATTATAAGGTGATCTGCAACTATGAAGCTCATTATAATGGAAGGATTTGGGTCATTTGGAATGCTACAAATGTTTCTATTGTTCCTCTCATTATTACATATCAACTTATTCATTGTGAGGTAACTCATCATGCTACTTGCTCTTCATTTCACCTGAGTTTTGTCTATGCCAGTAATAGTGTTGTTGCTAGGAATGTTCTTTGCGACCAGCTTATCAATATTAGTACTGTTGGTCCTGCATGGCTACTTCTTGGAGACTTTAATGTGGTTAGATATGCTAGTGAGAAGGACATTCATTCCTCTCCTAACTATTCTGATATTAATGATTTTAATTCTTTCCTGCTCCACTGTGGAGTTGATGATATCAATGCTTCTGGATGTGATATGACTTGGACTAATAAACAGGATGACAATACCTTTGTTTGGGCTAAACTGGATAGAGCTCTTGCAAACCAAAATTGGTATGCTATGTTCCCTGCTACTTCTGTTCAATTCCTCCATGCTGGAATCTCTGATCATTCTCATGTTCTGGTTTCTGTTTGTGAGGATAAACATAGTGGTAGTAGATTCAGTTTTCTTAATTGTTCGGTTTGTCATCCTGACTATCTTTCCCTGGTTAAGGAAGCTTTTTGCTAAGATGAAAATTGTTAAGCACAAGCTTAAAGGCCTGCATAAATGCTATTTTCCCAATTTGTCTTTAAGGATTGCAACTTGTCTTGCTGAACTAAATTCTTGTCAGGAACAAATCCAACAGGATAGATATTCTCATGAGCTTTATGATCAGGAAAGAGGTTTACTAAATACCTATACTAAACTCAGGAAGACTGAGGGCATCATTCTTAAGCAGAAAGCTAAAATAGAGAACATCTCTTATAATGACTCTTCCTCTAAGTACTTCTTTGCGAGATTACATGACAGGAAGCAACAACAGATAATTGGCAAGATTCTTGATAAGGTGGGAAATAACTTGATTGGGATTGATAATGTTGCTAAAGGATTTGTTGATTATTATAAAGGGCTTCTAGGAATCTCTGTTATTGTTGAACCCATTGATGATCAGTTTATTCAACAAGGTCCTTGTCTTTCTGATGAAGATACTCCATCCCTGACAAAACTTGTGGATTTGGATGAGATTAAAAAAGCTCTTTTCAGCATTGGTTCTGATAAGAGCCCTTGGCCTGATGGATTCTTCTCTAAGTTCTTCAAAAGTTCCTGGGATATCACTGGGCCTGATTTTTGTAAGGCAATTCAGGCTTACTTCACAAATGGTAGACTCAGTAAACAAGCTAATTTTACCATCATTGCACTTATTCCCAAAAAGAAAGTTTCCAATACTGTTATGGATTTTAGGCATATATCTTGCTGTACTACTTTCTATAAAACCATTAGCAAAATCCTGACTAATCGTTTGCAAGATATCCTTCCTAAGATTATTGGACTCGAACAGGCTCCATTCATCAAAGGTAAGAATATTCATGAAAACATCATGATGTCTCAGGCTCTAGTTAAGGGTTATGATATAAAGTTCCTTACTCCTAGATGTCTAATCAAGCTTGATATTAGGAAAGCCTTTGATTCCCTTCAATGGAACTTTATCCATAACATGCTTGATGTTCTTGGTTTCCCTGTCACTTTCACTGCTTGGATTATGGGTTGTATTAGAAGTTCATGGTTTTCTATCAGGCTTAATGGCTCTAATCATGGTTTCTTTAAAGGAGAAAGTGGTTTGAGACATGGGGGATCCTCTTTCTCCCTACCCGTTTGTCATGAGTATGGAGCTGCTATTAAGATATCTAAGGAAGATATGTACTCAACCTGGGGTATCATATCAAAATGTTCTAAGATTGGGCTTACTCATCATATTTTTGCTGATGACCTAATGATCTTCATTATGGGAGATGTTCCCTCTACTAAAGCTGCGCTTAACACTCTTTCTAAATTCTCCAAGTGGTCTGGCCTTCATTCTAATATTGATAAAAACATATATCTATTTTGGAGGAGTTTTCCCTACAGTTAGACAGCAAATTCTTGATGTTACTGGTTTTACTGAAGGGAAGTTTCCTTTTAGATATCTTGGGCTTCCTCTTAATACTGCTAGGCTCAGTACTGATACTTATATGGCCCTCATCACTAAAATTCAGCATCATACTAGTCACTGGTCTACTAAACACTTCTCTTATGCTGGCAAACTTCATCTGTTAAAATCTGTTATCTTTGGTCTTACAAATTTCTGGTGTGCCAATGTCCTTTTTCCTAGGAACATTTCCAAGATCATCACTAAGATGTGCAGAGATTTCTTCTAGAACTCTGAGGCTAACAAACATAAGATTATCTTTCTAAGCTGGAAAGGTCTGTGTTCACCTTAGGAGGAAGGTGGATTTGATGTTAAAGAATTACTCTCCTGGAATAAAGCAGTTCTAGCTAAATGGATATGGATGCTTCAGAACAGTCAAGACAGTCTATGGTCTATTTGGCATAAAGCAAATCACCTCCCAAACCTCTTCTATTTGGGAGAATGAATGTAAGAACCATCATTCTGAGAATTTCAGAAGCATTCTCAGAGTCAAAGATGAGATTCTTTCCCAAGCTACTAATCCCAATATTGTTGAATCCCTTATATCCTCCAGGGCTCCTCATGGCAAGTTCAGCATTAACACAGCATATCACTGGTTTAGAACTAAGAAGCAGCAACTTCCTTGGGTCTCTGCTCTTAGTACTAACTCTATTGTCCCTAGTCACAGGACACAGCCTCTCTTGCTGTGCAGGATAGACTGACTTCTCTAGATAACTTGGCCATCAAAGGGCTGCAGATCCTAAACAGATGCATTATGTGCAAGTCTGGAAACGAATGTCAGTCTCATCTTTTCTTCAATTGTGCTTTCTCAAGAGAGATATGGGATGAATTAACTAATTGGCTCAATTTTGGATGTAGAACCTATGATTGCAAGCTGATACTCAATGATAAGGGTAAAGTCGCGTCTCCTTAATCAAAGTAAACCTAAATCACTACTAACTAATAGTCAGCGGTAAGCAAGGTATCGAATCCACAGGGAGGCAGTAGTATTCTAATCTGTTAAACTAGGTTTGTCTCTATAGTAACAACTTCGGGGTTTTTGATTTGTGTTCTAAACTAAAGGCAATCAATAACAATAACTAATAGCAAACAATAACAACTAATAATAAAAGGTTGAAAACAATAAGTTTAAAAGTCTAGGGTCTCAGGTTCACTAGGATTATTGTTCAGGGGTAAGGATGAAGTCAACTATCATGCAATAAAGTTATCTAAGGTCACAAGATTAGTCGATTCAATTATGCCCTTTAGATCTACAATTTAACATGCGATCGCTATCATTAAACGAGTTCTATTCAATTATCGTAGCCTATCTTAGTCTTAACCCGGTCATCGTTAATCCTAATTCGCGAGACTAGTTAATTAATCATGGCCAGTAATCAAACAACTAGAATTAAAACGATAATCAAACGATAACCATGCAATTGCAATTCAATTAATTAATCTGCCCCTTCTAACAATCCTAGATCCCCTTTCAACCCTAGAAAGAAATTTAGCTACTCATAACAATATAAACAACAACAATGATGAATAAAGTAAACATGATTAACAACAATGAAAGGATGAACAAAGAATAATTAAAGAACAAGAAGGTAATTAACTAAATAACAAAGAAAGATTGAAGAATACCGATTACAAGTTGAACTAAAGACAATCGTCTTTGATGAATAAAATCAAGAGGCAAAGAAAGCTAAATTAGGTTTTCTAATATTAAAGCATGAAAAGCATAAAAAAAGCATAGCTAATTATGAAAGACGAGCTTTCCTTTTATAATACAAAAATCTAATTAATTAGGTTAAAGTTTAGGAAAATATGAAAAAGCCGTCGAAAAACTAGGTTGCTCGATCGAGCAAGGGTATGTTGCTAGATCGAGCAACCTTCAGCCCGACTCGATCGAGCAAGGCACTATGCTCGATCGAGCATCCCTTCTTTTCGCTCGTTTCTTCGATTTTCTTCATTCCTTCTCTTTTGTTCTCGATTCCCGTGCCTAACCTTCTACGATCCAACTCCGCCATGCTCCATATCAACTCAAAAAGCTCCAAATGCATCCAATCTGCATTAAAACATAATAGAAGTGGCAGGATCGATATTCTAGCTAAAATAGCATAGAAATAAGCAAGGAAAGACGGTAAATCGAGCTATATGTGTTTAAGGGAAGCATAAAACATGTATATAAATAATGATCATCAAACTCCCCCAAACCAATCATTTGCTTGTTCCTAAGCAGAGCACTCAACATTATACAAAGAGAAACATACAAATGGTGAATGAAAAACTCAAAGCTAATGTTAATGCACATAAAAATCCCAAGCTATCCATATCTATAACAAAGTATTGACCAAATTGTACCAATAAAACAAATTCAAATGCACGGGAAAGTAGAAAACGCAACTAATATTCCAAGATTTTACATGATACCGTAGTATAGACAAAAACCAAATACCTTTCAATCTTGCAAGGCTCAATTTGTCGGATTCTCGCGGATTCACTCATGCACTCATAAGTTTATGTAAGGGTGAGTTTTGTGAAGATAGAAAGAAATAGAAACACTCACTCAACTTATGAAACATGCATGCATTCTAATGTGATAGTAATTTCCCCAACTAATACGCATTCGCTATAAAGTACATGAATCAGGACAACATGGGAGGCTAATGGGTGAAGGTATAGAAGTGGATTGTGCCAAGGCACGTATGGGAGTGTGGGGCTAAGACCGGTAGTTGCAGCGACACTTACCAAAACACATCTACAAGACTAGCACAAACCAACCCGACTAGAGAAATTATCTTAAACTTTGACAACACAAGAGAGATATCGATATTGCTTTCTGAAAAGTGCATTAGAACTCTAGTATAATCTCTTTCATTATCCCTTAAATAATTCAATGAAGCAACATATTTTTTTTCTTTTTCCTCTTTTTCATCTATTTTCTTTTCTTTTTTTTCTTTTTTCATATCTTTTTTTTTCTTTTTTTTTTCTTTTCAAATCTTTTGCTTCATAATATTTCTCAATAAAGGGAATAAATGACACAATTGCCAACATACTTGCTACACCCATTTGATATTCTTTTTTGAAATCCTGACCCAACCATAGTAGACAAGTAGATAAGAAAAACATGCAACTGCGACTGTCCCGATAAGGTAGGAAATTCTAGGAATATAGCTATTAGATAGGTTATGAAACAGGCTACAAAGGCTCAAATGAGCTAAACATAGAGAACTCAATAATAAGGGTATAAAATCAAGTCTTTTTGGCTATGTGAGGCTTATTTGAACAAAAAGAACCACATTTCCTCATGCACTTATCAAACGAACGCGTATAATATCAAGAAACGAATGTCACACTTATGCAATTTGATGTTACATATTCCACAAGGAGTACCACACTCAAGCCTAAAGACAATGAGACCAGTTTATTGATGTTCCTGGTCTAGGAAGCTCTACAGACCTCAGAATTTTAAGTGGTTTACCAACAAAAATTGGCCAAATCTAATTAGCATAAGGTATGTCAAAAACGGTCAAGACTTGTTCTATGAGCTTTTGTTTTCAAAAATAATAAGTCAAAACAATGTACATGGACAGCTTATTTGGGATTCAAATGTAGAAACAATGCAAATTATCATCATTGTTATTCAATTCACCAAGACTCGACCTAATAAAACAAAAAACATCTTTTTGGATTTAGTAAATTTTTCAATTTTTATGATTTTTTTTTCATACAACGGAAATAAACACACAACATAAATAAAGACTCTCCCCCAAACCTAAATGTCACAGTGTCCTCAGTGTGACGCTAACAGCACAGCAATCACATATCAACCAACGGCAGCAACCTAAAGGACACGACTAACAAAGGGAAATGGGAGATAACTAAAAGAAAATACAATAGAAGAAAGTACAAGGATAGATAATACCAGCTGTATAGAATAATAGCCTCCCCCAAACCAGCTGCAAAATGGGGGAGTAATGACCAGCTGTATAGAATAATAGTCTCCTTAATCAAAGTAAACCTAACACTACTAACTAATAGTCAGCGGTAAGCAAGGTATCGAATCCACAGGGAGGCGGTAGTATTCTAATCTGTTAAACTAGGTTTGTCTCTATAGTAACAACTTCGGGGTTTTTTATTTGTGTTCTAAACTAAAGGCAATCAATAACAATAACTAATAGCAAACAATAACAACTAATAGTAATAACAACTAATAATAAAAGGTTGAAAACAATAAGATTAAAAGTCTACGGTCTCAGGTTCACTAGGATTATTGTTCAGGGGTAAGGATGAAGTCAACTATCATGCAATAAAGTTATCTAAGGTCACAAGATTGGTCGATTCAATTATGCCCTTTAGATCTACAATTTAACATGCGATCGCTATCATTAAACGAGTTCTATTCAATTATCGTAGCCTATCTTAGTCTTAACCCGGTCACTGTTAATCCTAATTCGCGAGACTAGTTAATTAATCATGGCCAGTAATCAAACAACTAGAATTAAAACGATAATCAAACGATAACCATGCAATTGCAATTCAATTAATTAATCTACCCCTTCTAACAATCCTAGATCCCCTTTCAACCCTAGAAAGGAATTTAGCTACTCATAACAATATTAATAACAACAATGATGAATAAAGTAAACATGATTAACAACAATGAAAGGATGAACAAAGAATAATTAAAGAACAAGAAGGTAATTAACTGAATAACAAAGAAAGATTGAAGAATACTGATTACAAGTTGAACTAAAGACAATCGTCTTTGATGAATAAAATCAAGAGGCAAAGAAAGCTAAATTAGGTTTTCTAATATTAAAGCATGAAAAGCATAAAAAAAGCATAGCTAATTATGAAAGACGAGCTTTCCTTTTATAATACAAAAATCTAATTAATTAGGTTAAAGTTTAGGAAAATATGAAAAATCCGTCGAAAAACTAGGTTGCTCAATCGAGCAAGGGTATGTTGCTAGATCGAGCAACCTTCAGCCCGACTCGATCGAGCAAGGGTATGTTGCTAGATCGAGCAACCTTCAGCCCGACTCGATCGAGCAAGGCACTATGCTCGATCGAGCATCCCTTCTTTTCGCTCGTTTCTTCGATTTTCTTCATTCCTTCTCTTTTGTTCTCAATTCCCGTGCCTAACCTTCTACGATCCGACTCCGCCATGCTCCATATCAACTCAAAAAGCTCCAAATGCATCTAATCTGCATTAAAACATAATAGAAGTGGCAGGATCGATATTCTAGCTAAAATAGCATAGAAATAAGCAAGGAAAGACGGTAAATCGAGCTATATGTGTTTAAGGGAAGCATAAAACATGTATATAAATAATGATCATCACTCAACTAGTGTACTGAAAGATCACATAGAAGGCATTAAAAGAATGGGTGGATTTGTAGTTGTTTTGCTGCTGCTTGTTTCCACATCTGGCAGGAAAGGAATGCTAGGATTTTTGGAGGCTTGGAACACACGGTTCAACATGTTCTTCCTCAGATTAAACTATCTGTTAGTACTATAACTCTGAGTAAAATTCACAAATCTAAGTGTAATAGGGCTATTCTTACTCTTAATGGATTCCAAACTTAAGGTTTGGATGTAGTGGTTATTTCTTTGTAAAGATCCTTGTCCTTTATTTTCCCTTTATGGATGAATAATATGGACTATGCATTCTTGCAACAAAAAAAAATAGGAATAATAGTAATAATAATTAATTAGAGAGATGAATTTTCTCTCTCTAAAACCGTTTTCTCTGTATTTCCCTCGCCATTGATGAACTCTTCTGCTACGATGAAGAGAGGGAGAGGTCGTCCACCAAAGATAAGCACATCATTGGCTTCCTCTAGCTCTGATGATCACTCTCATGATAATTTTGTAGGTAATTCTGATAGTTCGTCCAAAACCCATGAACCTTCATCTCGTAGTTTTTTGCTTGAATGATATTATTATTGATGTGATTCATAGCTCTGGCACTAAGACTAGGATTGCTACACCTAAAAAATTGACTTCTGCTTCTGTATCTGCAACTCATGGCCTCACCATTGTTAATCCAACCTTATTTTCTGATTCCTCTGTTGTTCTGAACAAAAATATGAATGCTGTTATCCAAGTCTTATCCCTATTGTTTCAGAAGAATCCAGGATTTTGGTGAATTATGTTGCTGATAGTTTGTGTAATGCTAAGGGCAATATGGCTCCAGTTTCTACCTCTCCTACTCATGCTACTGGCTTGGGTAATAAAGAGAGGAATGCGGGGAAGAAATGGTCTGACATTGTTAAGCCCAAAAACCAAGTTGGAATGAACTTATTCTTTCATGAGAAAAGCAAAAACTCCATTGACATTGAGGTGGGGTTGGATGATTTCCAAGATGAACTGAAAATATGGCAATATACTCTTATGGGACATGTAATTGGTATGAAACCATCCTTGAAACAGATGAAGGATTTTGTGGGGAAAAACTGAAGTGGATTTGCTAAACCCATCGTTCAATATTTCAAGAAAGGCTGGTTTAGCTTCAGATTCACTTCTGAACTGGAGATGAACAATGTAGTCAAACATGGTCCTTGGAAGCTTAATAATAATTCCCTGATTCTTAAGCAATGGACTCCTTCCTATTCTACTGTCATGGAGAAGGTTTCCGTTTTACCTATTTGGGTGCTTTTCCTGATTTGGACCCTTATCTATGGTCCAGTAATGTGTTAAGCAAACTGGCGAGAAAAGTTGGGAGACCCATGTTTGCAGACCTGCATACTACTTAGGGGTGGGCACCGGTCCAAAACCGGACCGGACCGGACCGGAACCGGAATTGATAAAAAATCGGGACCGGGACCGGACCGGATTACAAAAATTCCGGTCCGGGACCGGACCGGAAAAATTCCGGTCCAAGACCGGACCGGACCGGTTGGACCGGAATTTAGACTATATACCCACTTTTTTCTAATTCCGGTCCAAAAATTCCGGTCCAATGGACCAGATCGGACCGGTTAGACCGGAATAAAATAAAATTTATAGAAAAAAAATCAAATATTAATAATTCTGGTCTTTCCGGTCCAATCCGGTCCGGACCGGAAAATACCGGTTCGAGACCGGACCGGACCGGAAACCGGAATCTTAAAAAATGATTGACCGGAGACCGGACCGGAATTTTTTTTTCCGGTTCCGGTCGAGTCGATTCCGGTCCGGACCGGTCCATTTTTCCGGTTCGGACCGGATTTTGCCCACCCCTAATACTACTTGTAAGGCAAAGCTTTCTTTTGCCAGGGTAATGGTGGAAACTGCCATATCTACTCCTCTGCCTTCTTCAGTTTGTCTAACTACTCCTTTTGGGCCTTCTGAACAGAGGATTAAGTATGAATGGATCCCATTTTATTGTAAAATCTGTGGGAAAATGGGACATCAGGACAAGACTTGTAAGAAGAATAGGCCAAAACCTGCTCCAAAACCACAGCCTGTGGATCCTAAAATTGGCTGTGAACCTTGCTTGCTAAGTGGTACCTCAGCAGCAGGCATCTTGGGAGAAATTTTTCTTGCAGTTGTTCTTAACCTGACTGTTACTGTAACGCATCAAGAATGAAACAAGAGGGATAAGGATGGGGCTGCTCAAATAGCCTTGAAGAGAGCATCTTCATCTGCATCTGCAGGAGTTGTTACATCTAATAGTTTTGAATCTCTAATGGACCAGACATAACTTTTGTCTGATGGAATGTTGAAGGAACTCTTACCTTCTGGATCCTTGTCACTAGGTGGTACCTCAGCAGGAAATGAAGACGGTTATCTAGGTACTTCTGTGCCTGATCATGACCTTCCTCAACCTGCTGTAATGCATCAAGAATGTGTCAAGGTAGGGGAGGGGATAGACCCTCAAATAGCCTTGAAAAGAGGGATATCCCCTAGCCCTTCTCTGAGTCAGCCTCCTGGTCTGACTGCAGAGATTATGCAGCACACCTCAGTAGGGATTCTTCCTCCTGACCGAGGTAAATGAAGATCTCCACTTGGAACATAAGAGGGGGTAATGACCCTCTTAAGAAGCGGGAAGTTCTCCACTTTCTGGCTGACAATAATTTGGATATCCTTGGATTACTTGAAACTAGGATTAAGGTGAATAAAGCAAAAAAAATTATTAATAGCAGATTTAAAGACTACAAAGTTATTTGTAACTATGATCACCATTATAATGGGAGGATTTGGGTTGTTTGGAAACCTAGCACTATTACCATTGATTGTCAAGTCATCCATGCTCAGTTTATTCACTGTAGAGTTACTCATCATGCTACTAATACTGTTTTCTACCTTACTATCATTTATGCTAGTAATGATGCCAAGGAGAGGCAGGTTCTTTGGGATGCTCTTATCAATCTTAGGCAGTCTGTTGACTGTTGGCTCTTGATGGGAGATTTTAATGTTGTTAGGGATGTCTTGGAGAGGATTAGCAATTCTCCCCCCCCCCCCCCCCCCCCCAATTGGATGATATTTTGGACTTCAATTCCTGCTTTCTTAGGTGTCAGGTTGATGATCTACAGGGTATTGGTTGTGAGTTCACTTGGACAAATAAACAGGATGTTGATACCATTGTTTGGTCCAAATTAGATAGGACTTTGGTCAATGCTAATTGGCACACTGCTTTCCCTGCCACTTCTGCTAACTTCCTCCTTGTTGGGGTCTCTGATCATTCTCTTGTCCTTGTTACTATCCTTAATGATGAGTTTAAGGGTTCTAGGTTTAGCTTCCTAAAGTGCTAGACTGATCACCCTGATTATCATACTACTGTGAAGGAAGCTTGGAACACTCTTGTTCATGGCTCTCACTCTTTCAAGTTGTTTTCTAAGCTTAAGCTTGTGAAGCATAAACTGTCAGAGATGCATAGAAAGAACTTTAGAGGTATAAGAGGAAGGGTGACTGATGCTAGGTCAAACCTTGTTGATTGTCAGCTTGCTCTTCAAAGCAACCCTCTTTCCCCTTCTTTGCTCGAGCACGAGAAGACTAGGCTTGCTGAGTTTATTAAGTTGTGGAATATTGAGAAAAAAATTCTTACGCAAAAAGCTAAGAGTCTGCATATCTCTCAGAATGACTCTTCTTCTTAATATTTTTATGCTAGAATTAAAATGAGGACTTCTCAACAAATCATTGGTTGTATTAAAGATAGTAAAGGGGATGATAGGATTGGTCAAACTGAGGTTGCTAAGGCTTTTGTGGAGTACTATGAAGGTCTTCTTGGTAAGGCTACTCATGTTCTTCCTCTTGATAATGATTATATTCATAGGGACAATTGCTTGATGGAGGATGATTTTGAAGGCCTAACTCGAACTATTGAGAATACTGAACTTAAAGTTGCCCTCTTTGCTATAGGCTCTGACAAGAGCCCTGGCCCTGATGGTTTCTCTTCTGCTTTCTATAAACCCTCCTGGGATTATATTGGGAATGATTTTTGCAATGTTGTCCAAGCTTTCTTCAGATCTGGAAAAATGAGTAAGCAGGCTAATGCTACTTTAATTACCTTGATTCCAAAGAAGCTGGTTAGCGGTACTGTCCTTGATTACATACATATGTCTTGTTGCTCTATTTTGTAGAAAACCATCAGTAAGATCCTGGCTCAAAGGCTTAAGTATGCAATTCCTTCTCTGGTGGGGCCTGAGCAGGCTGCTTTTATCCAGGATAGAAGTATTCATGAAAATATTATGTTGTCTCAAGTTCTAGTTAAGGGTTATGGTAGGAAATATCTTACTCCTAGATGTCTGATCAAGGTAGATATTAGGAAAGCCTTTGACTCTGTGCAATGGGTTTTCATACAGAATATGCTAAATGCTCTCAATTTTCCTTCCAAATTCATAAACTGGATTATGGGATGTATCTCATCTTCTTGGTTCTCCATTAAGTTGAATGGTACTACTCATGGGTTTTTCAAAGGACTTAGTGGCCTTAGGCAAGGTGACCCCCTTTCACCTTATTTGTTTGTGCTGAGTATGGAAATTCTCTCTAGATATCTTAGGCAGATTTGTCATCAGCCAAATGTATCTTTCCATCCCAAATGCTCTAAACTCAAGCTCACTCATCTTATATTTGCTGATGACCTGATGATCTATGTTAGAGGAGATGTCCCTTCTGTCCAAGCTGTTATTAGTACCTTAGATAAGTTCTCTGCTTGGTCAGGTTTATATGCTAACAAAGAAAAGACTGATATATATCTGGGAAGGGCCTCTACTAGTGTTAAGCAGGAAATACTTCAGCTATCTGGATTCTCTGAGGGCTCTTTTCCTTTCAGGTATCTGGGTCTTCCTCTATACATTGCCAAGAATACCTCTAATATGTATGATGCTCTTCTTAATAAGATGCAGCAAAATATCCAGCACTGGGCCAACAAGTTTCTTTCTTATGCTGGCAAGGCTTAACTGCTTAATGCTGTCTTTTTTGGTCTTGCTTCTTTCTGGTGTAACACTACTCTTCTCCCTAAAAATATCCTTAAGAGGATTAATAGAATGAGCAAAGATTTCTTCTAGAGTATTGAGGAGAATCAGAGGAAATGGACTAACAAGAGCTGGGATAGTATATGTTCTCCCTGGTATGAAGGTGGATTTAATATTAAGGAGCTGTTGTCATGGAATAAAGCCCTCTTGGCCAAATGGATTTGGGTGTTGGATAAGAAACAAACTGGTCTTTGGTTCTCTTGGTGTCAGGCCTATCTTTGGCCTGGTAGAAGCATTTGGCATCTCTGCAAGAAATACTGCCATAATGAAGGCATGACCAGCATTCTGAAAATTAAGGATGAACTTCTCCTCTGCACTGGAAGTCAGAGTAATGCTATAACTTTGATTGATTCCTGGATTGTTAATGGGAATTTCATCATGTCTCATGCTTATGACTGGTTTAGGTCTGCTAAGCCTTCTCTTCTTTAGGCTATCTGTCTGAATCATCCCAGTATCATTCCCAACCATAGTTTTATTTCCTGCCTTGTTATTCAGTCCAAGCTAAGTACCATTGATAATCTCATCAGAAAAGGTATGTGCATTATTAGCAAGTGTGAGCTCTGCAAGGCCAGCAGTGAGACTCATCAACATCTGTTCTATCAATGCCCCTATGCTCTTGAACTCTGGGCTGCTGTTCTCACCTGGTTGGACCTTTCTGGGAGAGCCATTGATAGCAAAGCAAAGCTTGAATGAATCAACCATAGAAGGCACATAAGACACTGAAAGGCTGGATGGTATCGAAGCTGCATTGTTGATGTAATGTATCACCTCTGGGCTGAAAGGAACATGAGAGTTTTTGGAGGATCGGAAAGGTCCCCTAGCTACCTCTTTAAGAAGGTTCAAAATGATGTTAGCATCAGGGTTTTAAGCCAAGCTAAGTATAAGAACTATGAGTGTATAGTTCATCTAGTGAATCGCTGCCCCAAAACTTATGAAAAAATTGGCAGATATATATTTTGCGAGGATTGCTGCTACTGCAGAATCTGTTTAGTCTTTGACACCGTGTCAGCTTGCGTTGTGGAAGTCTCAGCGTGGTGCCCACTCCTCTAATTGGTTGCGTGCGGTTCCTATCTCTGGGCTGGGTCAAACTATGAACGGGAGGACTTACCGTAGTGTGCTGGGATATCGTCTGGGTGTTCCTTTATTCGTGGTATCTAGGCCTTGTCCCGCTTGCTCTCGGGTTTTTGCTGATGATATTTATGGGGACCACGCTGTTTCTTGTACTGGCACTGTGGGGTTAAGCATCGGCATAACCTTGTTCGTGACACCTTATTCGACATTTGCTATAGGTCTGGTATTTCTGCGGGTAGGGAGGTGGATATCGGTTTAATTGACGGACACGGCGGATCTCTTCGTCCTGCGGATTTGCTGCTTTATTCATGGGACAGAGGGCGTGATGTGTGTGTTGATTTGACAGGGTCTTCCCCCTTGACACAGACTGGGCTGGCCGATTTTGTGTCGGGACAGGTTGTCGCTGATGCTGCTCAGCGCAAATGTGCTAAGTATAGGGATTTGTGCGCGGCTGCTGGATATGGTTTCCTACCCTTCTCTTTCTCTTCGCTTGGAGAGCTGGGCTCGGATGCTGTTGACTTGCTCAAGCGGATCCAGAAATTCTCGGTATCTCAGGATGTTGGGGCTCGGGTGGCCGCTTATATCTTTACTAGGCTTAGTTTTTCTATAGCTAAGGGAGTGGGGGCCCAGATTGTCTCTCGGCTCCCCATGAACTTCTTGTAAATTTTACATTTTATTTTAATGAAAGTTGCGCGCATCTTATAATAATAATAATAATAATAATAATAATAATAATAATAATAATAATAATAATAATAATAATAATAA
>JAIUZE010067227.1:0-56430 GCA_022085475.1 Heliosperma pusillum
TCTCCCAAATTCACTTTGACATAAAAGAACAAAATCTTCTCAAAAGAGCACCCATACACCATAGTCTAGCTACTAGCTCAAAAGGTAGGCAGTTTTTATTTGTAGCTATTATTTTGTGAAACATTTGTATGAAGGGGCTAATTTTGAGGTGTAATTCAAAATGAAAAAGGCTTCAAATCTTAGTGAATCATGAATGCAATGCATATAGAAATGAAATGAGAACCATACTTATGCGTTCTGACATGACACACATCACAAGGAGAACTACACACACCTAGATGAGACTGGTTATAGATGTACCAGTCTAAAGAGGTTCTACCTTACAATATATGTAACTTGCCAAATGTCAAGATCAAGCGTACTCATCTATAGATTCATTCCATGCCTACTGTGTACAAGACTTCCCCATGTATGCACAATTCAATAAATATTGAACCATTATCTTTTGAAAGCTCTAAGTTTGGGAAATGTAACATGATAGCATAGTAAACAAGCAAGCAAAGCATGAAAAGCATTCAACTGTGTTCAAGAATTTTAAAATTTCTCTCTAAAATCTTCTCTTTCTTATTCAAAACCTGAAAATTATAACTAAAATGCAAAATGGGAAAATGCAATCCCTCCCCTAAGCTAAACATCACATTGTCCTCAATGTGAGCACGAAGACTAAACATGCAACGAGATGCTTAATGGGAAGAAGGGTAAAAAGGGAAAAAGATGAAAGAAAAATGAAGCTTACTAGTGAGCGCGGACTCCCCCAAGCTAGTCTTTTGGACTTGACAAGGAAGGTCTTCATAGACTTTTCAAAAACTCTCTCATCTTGCAAGGTAAAGCTAACAAAACAACGAAAAAAGGGAAAAATAAAAATAAAATGCAAAAAGAAAGGGAAAACACGGGTTGCCTCCCGAGAAGCGCTGGTTTAACGTCTCGCGAGACTCTTTATTAATGAAAATCATTCTTTGTGCCTTAAAAAGCATGTCAATGCCCTTAGAAGTTGATCATATACCTGCGCATGGGCTATACAAAAACATATGTAAGCAATTGACAAGATATAGGCCTGAAATATTGAAGGTAAGAATTGATATATCTTATCATTGTGCGCATGACAAACTTCATAGATGACCACTGAATTGCTCCACTCGTCAGTGAGAGATGGAGTGAAATGTTTAAGATCATGGAACAAACAATTAGTTCCCAAAATATCATTAGTGGACTCTAATTGGGGGTAGGGTGAATCAAAGGATTGGGAATCAAAAATGGGTGGTTTATCCCACTTAATTTCAAGGCTAGGTTCACAAAACCCATTATCATTTTCAAATAAATCTGGAATATCTTTAGCGAAGGGATTTTCAAAGAAATCTGATGACTCGATCAACGACTCTCCATGGGAGTCACAAATGGGCTTAACAACATCCTTGTCTAAAGTCTTGGCTACCATATGGTCAATATCAATAATGGGGGTCTCAAAATTGTCAAATGGAACGACATTAGAGTGACTTTCAATAGAAAAGGTTGGACCATCATCATCGTCATCTATTAATTCATATGATTGGGGAGAATTAGACTCACATGAGGGGGCTGAAAAAGCACAGGAGAAAATAGACTCACATGGGGGTGAAAAAGCAAAAGGAAAATTGATTGGCTTACATTTTGTAAACGTGGGTTCTTCCTTTTGCCCTTTGAGTATTTGAAGTTGAGCCCTGATTTCATTGATTTGCTCTTGGATTCTCAACTGCCGGTGCGTTTCATCCAGAGATTGGGATGCCATAAAGTCCAAGAAAATCCAAAGTTCCTTTCCTCTCTTCTGATAAAAACTTCCAGCACTCAATTGCATAGCCAGGCTACGACACTTAATGAGCATTCCATGAATCACGACATTCCTCATATAGGTCTCATCAAGGGTATACCCAAGAGAGATAATATGTCTACAATAGCTATAAAATCGGTCGAGGTATTCATGGAAAGGCTCATTCTCGCATTGTGGTGGTTGGAAATAGATAGTCATTGAGAGAAAATAAAGCAATCCCTTTGGAAGAAAATATTCCTATTACCCGAAAAGAGTCACTACACTACAAGAAAATGGTGAGAAAAATCTCAAGGAACAAGTTTTACACGAGACAAAAAAAAAAGAAGAAAAAAAAGAAAAAGACAAGGTAAAACTCTACTAATCACAAATAAACAAAACTGTGCTCCCCGGCAACGGCGCCAAAATTTGATCGGGTTGTCGCGTACCCTAATCAAAGATAAATTACCCAGACTAGGCTAACAACAAATTAATGTAATTAGGGAAGTAAGGGGTCGATCTCGGGGAGACGAGAGATACTTGTGAATAGTTGTGGTTAGAACTCTACCTTGGACGATTGGCAAATGTTTGTCACTAATTACTAAATAATAACAATGCAATAAAGAAAAGAATCTAGGGAAGTAGGTTCACACATGTAGATTAACATATTGATGAAAATGGATTTAGGATATGCAAATAATTCATTGTGAGTTCGTAAGAATGATGTGTTCATTACAATCATAGATCAGATGGTCTAGCAGGCTTTTTATGCGATTTACTAGGTCTTAATCTACCATGTCATGCTTTGTCTATTCAATTCTCGTATGTCTACCTTGGAAAAGAATTCCATACTAGTCAAATGATTTTGGCCAAAAATCGATAACTATCGTTACAATCCAAACATGCATAGACACAACGTTTTAAAGGCACAATTTCTTTTATCCAATTATCATCTTTTAATTAATCTAACATGGCTATCCTACACCCTAGAAGGGTGACTACTTATGCATGATTAACAATGAAAAGGAAACTAAGATTATAAAACTAAGAATGATAAACATGATAAAGGAAATACTAAAAGAAAATGAAACTATAATGTAAAGACGAGAATAAAGATTACCGAAAAGGATGAGCAAAGATTGAAATGGAATAAGAACTTGAATAGGAAATGCAAACCCGGAAACTTGAATTCCAATTACAACTAGAACAACTACAATTGAAGAAAACTTAGAACTAGACTAACTAAACTAGAGAAAACTAAAACTAAACTAAACTAAGAAAGAAGAAGAACTAAACTAAAGAAAGAAGAGAAAGAGATGTTGTGTGAAGGGATGGATGATATGATATGAGGGCTAGAGCATCTATTTATAGTATTAGGGTTTCGTGGAGAAGAGGTCGGGCATTAAACACATAGGTCAAAAATAGGATGAAGGAGCCGCAATGCTCGAAGCAGCACACATACCCGATCGGGTACACACTTACCCGATCGGGTAAGTTGTCATCTAGAAGTATTTGACTAACGTTTCATCTTCCTTCGCTTTGACTTGACTTCCATCATCCCCCTTGACCTCTTGAGTCGGGTTTGTTGATAGGGTTTGATGTAAAGCGATGATTGCTTCCGCCTAATTGATTGATCTTCCGACAACTACGAAACCGTCTTTGCTTCTTCTCTCGTTCGAATTAGTGAACCTTCTTGAAATGCATTTCACTTGGTCACGCTTTCTTCTTCAAATCGTCGGGTTCTAGGCAAATGCTCGGGAATATAGAAAAAGGGCGTAGAAACATCACTTTCCCTACAAAACATGTTAGAACATAGGAATTCGCGAAGACGATATTAGCTCATAAAGTGGCTTAACAAAGCACAAATGACATACAAAACCGAGCTAAATTGGGGGTTAAAACCATACAAATATTCACTTATCAAAGACAATAAAACACAAAGCTAATTTGGTCTTACCTATACTACTCTACTCCAAATCAACCATCACTTCCAACCGCATTAGCAAGATGCCCACAACAACGCACCGCGGTTCTCCACACGGTAGCCACTATCCTACCCATACAACCTTTTGTGTCTCCCTTCTTATAACGCCAACACCATAAATATGCAATAAAAGTTTAGGGGTTCCGATTCTTTTCTTTGTTCTTTTGTTTTTGGGAAATTCTATGGTGTACCCCTCAGTTTTTTCATTTTTTATGGTGTTCTCCTACATTTTTCAAGTTCTACGGTGTACCCATGAACTCTATTCATTAGTCTATACAATGACCTTATTCATTGTGTTTGCTAAGTTATTTTCTTAGTTGATCTTTTAAACCGTCTCTTTATCTTTCCAATTACTCGACAACCTACTCAATTACTTGTTAGTTCTCCGAATTAACCATTCACCCACCATATAGTATACGAATCTAACTAACAATTCATTAAATTTCCATTATCATTTCATGTTTATTTCATAACAAAGGTTTTTTATAGTAGTTTGTTTTAATTAAAAGTTATTTGTGATGCATCTTATTGCGGATGGTGATACAACATTAATAAGTCATAACAAAGTCAGCGTACGGTCATTTAATATGTGATAAAGTTAATGCATAGTTGAAGGAAGTCATCATGGAGAAATAAGTAAGAAGTTTAGGGTTAAAACGTCGATTATAAAAAAGAAAGGGGTACAACATAGAAAATCGATAAACT
This sequence comes from Heliosperma pusillum, assembly GCA_022085475.1. NCBI lineage: Eukaryota > Viridiplantae > Streptophyta > Magnoliopsida > Caryophyllales > Caryophyllaceae > Heliosperma > Heliosperma pusillum. The sequence continues at coordinate 4,470 of JAIUZE010067227.1, forward strand.
CAGGGGTACACTGTAGAATATCCCTTTGTTTTTTGAATTTTTATTTTTATTTTTTGGATTTTCATTTATTTTCATTTTTATTTTTTGCAAAAATTGCAGACACCAATCTACGGGTTGCCTCCCATGAGCGTTTTTGTTTAACGTCGTTGGCTCGACATCTCGCGGAATATTAAACTACCCGACTTAAGTAAGAGTCTAGAAATTTACCTTAACAAAGAAATTGGGTAAGTACTTTATTTGATATGGATGACTTGTGTTGCCTTTCCGCAGCCCTTCCAGGAAATTAATTTACCAAACCAAGCCTTGCCCTTCATTTTTCCTGCCTCCGCATCTTTGACATTCCCCCATAGAATGATGCACTTTTTCACTTTTGGAGAGGGATCCTATAAAATGCCACAAGCCTTGCGCGGAAGTGGTGGCTTCTGACTTCTCATAGATGTACGGTTATTAGCAATAGCACAAAGAGAATAAGTCGTTGAGTTAGTCAAATTAGGTGGATTAATTTCATCTTTAACCACATTCCCATTAAACTCCATAGTCAAGGAACCCTTTGAAACATCAATTCAGGTTTCTGCGATCTTTAAGAAAGGTCGGCCCAATAAAATTGGGATTGCATCGACATCTTGTGCCATATCTAATACATAAAAATCTGCTGGAAAGACCAACGGATCTACCTTAACCATAACATTTTCTACTACTCCCCTAGGGTGAACACTAGCTAGACCGATTAGCAATTTGAACCACCATTTTAGTGTTCTTTAATGGACCAAGCTTTAAAGACTCATATACATGAAAGGGGAGAAATTTTATCGACGCCCCTAGATCTAACATGGCTCTTTTGAATCGTGTATCACTTATGGTGCAAGGTATGGTGAATACACCCGGATCACCACACATAGAAGGGGTCTTACTCTTAAAAAAAAGCCGACACAAACTCACTAGCTTTACCCTTAGACTTTTTCTAAGTCTGTTCCTGTTGATTTCTTTTAATTGTACAAAGTTCTTTTAAGAACTTGACATACCTAGGAATACTTTTGAGCAAGTCAAGTAAGGGAATATTTACCTCGCATTTACGAAAGGTTTCATAAATATCAGTGTCATGCTTCTTCTTCCTTGTATCCTTCAAAGCCTCAAGAAATGATTGTAATGGCTTATATATAGGAAACGATGGTGTCACCTCCTTGAAGCTAGGTATATCCTCTTTCCCTTCATCATCAAGTAGCTTGTCATCTTCAATCACTAGCTCATCTTCTTCTTGAATAGTCACCATCTTAGGCTTAGCTTTTGCCTTTTCAACCTCGACTAATTGCCTAACATTCCTCAATGATACGACACTCACGTTCTCCCTAGGATTTGGGACTATTTGAGATGGTAAAGCTCATGATTGTTTAGCTTCCAAACAACCCACAACGGTAACTAATTGACTCACCTGATTCTCAAGATTCTTAAAATAATTCTGCTTATTTTTCGCTCTATCTTGAGTACCATTGATGGTAAGAGCCCGAATCACGTCCTCAGTAGACATAGATGAATTTGATGTAGCTTTTGATGGAGCTTCATAATTTCCCCAACGAAAGTTGGGATGAGATTTCCAACCTTCATTAAAAATCTTAGAGTATGGATCTCATTTCTTGTTATTTGGAGCAATGTCCCAAACACCGTTTACCTCCTCAAAACCTCCCTCTTTCATTTGAGGACAAAGATCACTAAGGTGGCCCTATGTGGAGCAAATACCACAAACAATAGCTCGGTTACCTCCCATCAAATCTCGATCAAGGAGGTTAAACCATCAACTTTTTCTTCTAAGCTTGAATTAGAACCCATGGCACTAACGCCTCTTCTAGCGGGTTTCCTCTCATATTGTTTAGAGCTGTCAGATAGCTGTGCAACTATTCTCCAGGCCTGAGACGGATTTTTATTCAAAATGTTCCCTCCACAAGCGGAATGTATCATGCGACTATCCTCTTCGACGAGTCTGCCACATAAAAAAAATATCAAGTCTTTGTCCGAGTAACCATGATAAGGACAACTAGCGCAACATTGCTTGAACCTCTAAAAGAAATCATACATCGTCTCACCTTCCTTCTGCTAGATATTGCTAATGGCTCTCTTTAAGTGCGCTGATCGCGATTGGGAAAATATTTTTTGAAAACACCTTCTTCATTGCCAACCAAGTGGTGATAATTCCAGGTGGAAGATAGGACGATCAATCCTTTGTGTTCCCCTTTAATGAGAATGGAAAAGCCCGCAACTGAAGTTGCACATCAGAGACACCTCATTATTGCATGCTCGCACAAACCGTATTAATATCCGAAAGATTCTTGTTCAGATCCTCAATACTTGTCCCATTAAATTGAGGTAGATGATGTATCAATCCCGACTTTAACTCGAACGTAAAACCATCAACTAGAGTTGGGAATGTAATGCATAGTACTTGGACAATAAGGTCAAGAGCAGTAAGCTCCCTCATGGTGCATGATTAGACTAGTTTAGTAGGAGTTAATAAGGTTATTTTGATGATTAAATGATAGGTTAAGAAGCATTTTTGTGGATCTTAGTGCTTATGTCTTGGGTGTTGGTTTTGTAATGGACTTGTGTGTTTTAATGGGGTAATTGGATTGATTTCTTGCTATGAGTGGAGAAGAGCTTCTTTAGAACTTGGTATTGGGCTAAGGAAGTCATGAGAGTGTTGATTTTGAAGCAAGTCAAGGCCCAAGGATGAAGGTCAAAGCACGGAAACAAGTGAAAAAGAGGAAGCGTCACTCATAGGAGCCGCGGGGCGCGGCAAAAAGCCGCGGGCCGTGGCTTAGCATTGGATTCCGACGACTCTTCTAATTATTCTTTAATTTTGGCAATTATGCTCACATGTTATGAGGTTTTATGAGGCTTTAATAGGATTTATGAAGATGCTCTTTGAATACGTATAAAAGGAGGGGTATTTGATCAAATTAGACATATCTTCTTCCATCTTTTAATCATCATAATACATAGGAAAATATTTGATTATTTATAGTTTGTTTTAGCTATTTTGTATGGAAGGCTAAGGTTTTACATCTTGGAACAAGTTCTTGAAGCTAAGTTAGCTTGATTTGTAAGACTCTTATTCTATTTCTTTTTCATTATTAGAGTATCAAATTTAGTTTGCATTTTTGTTGGTTTGTTAATTATACACCTAGAATGATCAACTAGTAGTTATTAGTTAATTAACCATTGCTAGATTAGATGAATCAATCTTTTGTTTTTTTTAATTCCATTGTAGCAATTATAATTCATCAATTCGTATGTTTTTCATCATCGTTGAGTTATAAAGGACTAAATTTGTATGAACCATAGTGAAGCAACCCTTCTTTTCTTCATTTGTTTATCTTTGCTAAATTCCATCGCTTTAATCTACCATCTCGATACAATTGAGCGCTTGACTAAATTGACGATATTGTAAGGACTATTTGTTTACGCTTGTAACTAATAATCATTCATAAGTGGAATTAGAAGTCAGCAACTTCATAGCAAAGTATTCAATATTGAAATGGACTAGAAGAGTCAATGATCAATTCATAACTTGTTGGTGAAAATTACTTGGTCGAAGAATTCTTCTCATATTTGTTTTACATATTCAATTATCTATTTTGTCTTTATTATTCATTTCATTTTATCTTAGTTTTAGTAGACTTATAAAATCAACATATAAAAACCTCCCAATTGGTTACTTGCTTTTGCACACATTTAATAAACAAAACACCTTCCTTGTGGGATCGACCTCTACTTACACTTACTATTAGTTTGCGTTAGTAGTAGTTAAAAATACTAATTTGGAGACTTGCGACAAGTCTAGCCAAGTTTTGGCGTCGTTGCTGGGGAAGACTATTGTTTGTTTTTTTGTGCAATTGCTTATTTATTTTAATTTTGTTTTGGTGTTTGGGTTTATGTCGGACACCCGTTCTACTAACAAGAAGTTGTTAGATTTTGATCCAGAATTGGAGAAACCGCTTTTTCAGATTAGAAGGGAGATACGGAGAAAACTTCAATTTGACAAGAAAGACATGAAAGAGGAGAAAGAAGAGATCAACATGGCAAGAGAACCTAGGACTTTGGGGGAGCTCACCGCTCTCAATCTTACTCAACAACCTTTGTGCATTACATTTCCGGACTTGGATGAAGGTATCATATTTGAGTTGAAGTTGGGTTTGATCCACCTATTACCCTCATTCCATGGTTTAAGTGGTGAGGATCCAAACAAAAAATTTATCGGCATTTCATGTGGTATGCACTAGCATGAAACCAAATAGTGTCACTGAAGAGCAAATCAAGTTGAGGGTATTACCTTTTTCACTAAAGGACTCCGCTAATGATTGGTTGTACTACCTTCCACCGGGTAGTATCACTACTTGGCCGAAATGAAAAAGGTGTTGCTTGATAAGTATTTTCCCGCCTCCAAATCTTCTCATCTTAAGAAGGAGATCTCAAATGTGGAGCAAAAATATGATGAAATACTTTAAGAGTACTGAGAGCAATTCAAGAAGTTATGTGCAAGATGCCCATACCATAGGTATAGTGACCAAGATCTCATCCTCTACTTTGTTGGAGGATTATTGCCGAAAGATGCCGGATGGTTCATGGTGCTAGTGGTGGTGGAATACTCAACAAGAATCCGGAAGAGGCTAATGCATTGTTGAGTGAGCTTGCTTCTAGCTCACGCCAATTTAGTTTGGATCCAAAACAAGAAGAGTAAGCATGGCAAGTTCTAGGTCCAATCCATCATTGGAGAGCAAGGTTGAAGATTTGACTTCCTTAATGAGGGAGATTATCATGGGGAACAAGCAACAAGTGCAAGGTTGTTGTCTTTGCTCATCCAATGTTCATGTCACCGATCGATGCCCACTTCTCCAAGAGGAGACCGAGGAGGTCAACGGCGCTTACTATAATCCTATGTGGAGAGACCATCCCGGTTTTTAATATGGGAATCCACAAGGCGGTTTGCAACTAGAAGGCCAACAAAATCAAGGCTCGTCATTTGTACAGGAATTTGGTCAATCTAAACCAAGGTTTATTCCAAAACAACAACTTTCAAATTCATTCCCCTCTCAAGGTCAAACCTCCACTCCATCCATGTCTACGAAGGACATGATTTGGGCTCTTACTTCTAATGTGGCCACTATGCAAGCAAATCAAGTGCAACTTCACGCATTCAAAACTTGAAGAACTAACTTAGGAAAGTGTCTAGTGCCCTTGGGAGACTTACATTTTAATGAGTAAAATGATGTTTAAAATACTAAAACCAGTTAGACTTATCTTCTGGCCGTGAAATTTTTACACACTATCACACCTGCATTTTACTAACTGTATGCAAAATTTCGTGTGAAGTGGACTTATTTCGTATGATTTATGATTTTTATAAAAAATGATAAAATGGAATAAATAAAGGTTAAATGGTTAAAAATACTTTCGCTTTGAATCTGACCATGAAATTTTAGTATGTGATTTGTCTAGCATGATTTATGAATTTTTAATGTAAAAATGGCATAAATAGTGACTTATTTAGCAAATATAGCTAAAATAAATTTTATGTTATGAGAAAATTATTCCTGATTGCATAAATGTCCCACATTTCAGATCTTAAGTTGAAAATTTAATTTGATTAATTTTCATTTGCTTTATGTATTTTATTTTATAAAACTGATAAAGCGCAACCGATTTTTTCTCAAAAACGATTTGAAATTTTTAACCATAATTTTTGACATTATGAGTGTCATGGAAATGTTTCAGAATGTACAAAAATTTAAAATTCAAATTTTGAAATTATTGTAATTAAATTTGGATTTATTTAATTAAAATATGATTTTAAAGTCTAATTATGAGCAATTATATAACAACAAGTTGAATTATTGTCAAAAATTGAGTGATGACTAATTTTTGAGTCCTAAATAAGTTGGGATAATTAACTTGGACTTAAATATGATTTAAGTATTGTTTGGTGATTTTAAAATGATATTATCACGCATTTCCGTAAAATCGAGTTATATACGATATAAACCGTAATATAGGGCGATTTGGCATTTAAAATGAGCATGTTTTATACATATTATTATGCTGCATATTTATTATGAATGTCATATTTTGGTTTATGTAATTTGGAATTATGTAATTTATTCCTTGTATGGCCTTAGTTTTAATCGATATTACCCGGAATGTAAGGGAATATTGATTCGGTTGTAATTTATTGTGATCTCGTATCATTTTTATTTTATTATTTTATTTTAAAAATGTATAATAGGAAATTATTGTAATTTTATTATATATTTTGTAATTTTTTGTAATACCGGAGTTTCCCCAAAGACGGTGCCATTCGGAAAGGAGTTCCGAGAGGTAGCCTTGGGAGGCGTGCTTATGAAGTTCAAGGGACCAAAGGAGTTGGTTTCCGAAATTGTAATAGATTATATGATTTTCTATTCTAGGAAAGGCCATACTATGAGTTTTATTTTTATGCTTGCATTTTATTTAATATGTTTGCATGCATTGCCAAATCGCCATAACATGACATGCATATTTTATCGAGTATTCGACCGTGTTAATTAAAATTATCGTTAATTCATCGATTTAGTTCACTTAAACGAGATAGATAATAAATTGTCATGACCTCTTATATTAAAAATTGAGATCAAGCCTTACCAAATGATAGAACCCATGAATCCCAAATTCGCAAGGAAGTAGGCTCGGCTCACCGGGGTGCTAAACTTGTTACGTTGGGTAAGTGGGGTAATAAAGGTTATTATTTTGAAATTTGGATTGAGCTCAACGGAAGTATTCGCGACCGTAGCCGCATGTGTTCCGGGCTTAAGATAAATATTAAAGTAATATTATCGACCGAGAATTCTAATGTAGAATAGATTAAAAAGTTAATCCACCGAATTATATTAAAAAGGGATGAATCGGCTTACCATGCCCAAGTTGATATGAATTTGGATCTCGGAATCATTTATGATAGTTGGGTAGAGGTCACTATATAAATGCTTAACTTGTTTAAAATGTTTGCAAGTTTAAAACGATAATTGTTAATTATTTCCTCCATCTCCTTTTGTAGTTTCATTTTACCGCAATGGATACATCTCAATCTACCGTACCTATCACCATTGATTCATATCACAAATCATTTGATGAAATTTGCGCTCTTAATAATCTTGATACAACTAGAGAACTTCATTTGGGAATTGGTTCTCACGGGAATCTCAACTTTGTTACCTCTTCCAAACCCCCTTTGCCAAATCTTTTGGTGAAAGAGTCTTGGGAAGACAATATCACCAGGGAGATACAATCCTTGTCTTTGGAAACAAGGAAAGATCAAGAGGCTAGTGGGAGTACTAGCAAGAAAAGTCTTGCACCTAAGATGAAATGGTTCAAAAATAAGGGGAAGAAAGGTAAAAAGTATAAGAGAAACGAAAAAGGTAGTAAGACTACCAAAGGTCCGAAATTCAATGATGAATGCAATTATTGTCATGGCATGGGCCATTGGATGAGGAATTGTCCCATGTACTTGGAGCATATTAGATATGGACTAGTGATTCCACTCGGTAATATTCTCTCCGAAATTTTTGTTATTGATATAAATTATACCTCCACCTCAACATGGGTATTGGATACCGTTTTTGGTTCTCACCTTTGTAATCATTTACAGGGGCTAAGAAACGTGGAGAAGCTAGGCAAGGGTGATGTGGATCTACGACTTGGAAATGGAGCTAGGGTAGCCGCCACTTCTAAGGGGACCTACGTACTTGTTTTAGCAAGTGGTTTTGAATTGTACTTGAATAATTGTTATTTTGTACCTTCTTTGTCTAAAAACGTAATATCCGTAGCCATGTTGGACGTGGAAGGTTTTACTTTTGCGATCAAAAACAATTGTTGTATGATTTCAATGAATGACTTGGTCATAGGCCAAGGTGATTCTATTAATGGTATTTATGTTCTTGAGACATCTAACTCAACCAGAGATATCTATAACATTCAATCAAAAAGACTCAAGTCAAGTGATCCAAAAGAGTCATACATTTGGCATTGTCGATTAGGTCACATAAATGAGAATCGCATCAAAAGACTAGTATTGACTAGTATAATTAAACCGTTTAATTTTCAATCTTTTGGAACATGCGAATCTTGTCTCCTAGGGAAAATGACTCGTAATCCTTTTAGTGGTAAAGAGACACGAGCAAGTGAACTATTGGCCTTATACATACCGATGTGTGTGGACCAATGACTATTTCCGCTAGGGGTAATTATGACTAATTCATTACATTCACTGATGACTTAAGTAGATATGGGTATATTTACTTAATCAAATATAAAAGTGATGCTTTTGAGAAATTCAAGGAATTTCAAAATGAGGTAGAAAACCAATTGAACAAAAAGATCAAAGCATTGCGATCCGATCGTGGTGGTGAGTATCTTAGTAATGAATTTGATTCACACTTGAAGAATTGTGGCATTGTATCACAACTAACTCCACCTGGAACACCCCAACTTAATGGTGTGTCCGAAAGGAGAAATCGAACCCTACTTGATATGGTTCGATCAATGATGAGTCAAACCGAGTTGCCAGACTCATTTTGGGGATTTGCAATCCAAACCGCCACAATATCGTTGAATAAAAGCCCGACTAAAGCAACCGAAAAGACTCCATATGAGATGTGGAAAGGGAAAGTCCCAAATTTGTCCTATATGAATATTTGGGGATGCGATGCTTTTGTTAAGGTAAAGACCGACAGTAAGCTAGCCCCAAGAACCGAAAAGTGCATTTTCGTAGGTTATCCAAACAACTCACGTGGTTACTACTTCTACAAACCTCAAGAAAACAAAGTGTTTGTGTCTAGTGAGGCTGTCTTTTTAGAAAGGGAACATATTTCTAAAAGCCATAGTGGGATAAAATTTGAACTTGACGAAGTTCAAGAGCCACAAACGGAAGAGGAGACGCAAGAAGATGTTCCTTCGTCGTCCAATTCTGTTGTTATTCCATCGGTACATAGGAGGTCCGGAAGGGTTACTCACCAACCCGATAGATACATATGTATTATCGAAGAAAATAACAATTTTGACTTTAACTTTTGGAAAGTGATGAACCCACGACCTACAAAGCTGCCATCTCTAGTCCGGATTCCAATTTATGGCTAGAAGCCATGAAATTCGAAATGAATTCTATGTATGAAAATCAAGTTTGGGACTTGGTTAATTTGCCTAAAGATGTAAGACCTCTTCAATGCAAATGGATCTTTAAAGTAAAGAATGGAATATAAGGACATGACGATGTCTACGAGGCAAGGCTAGTTGCAAAGGGTTTCACTCAAATTCATGGTCTTCACTATGACAAAACTTTTGCTCCTGTAGCCATGCTAAGATCTATTCAGATAATGTTAGCGATTGCCGCATTTCATGACTATGAAATATGGCAAATCGATGTCAAAACCGCCTTCCTAAATGGGTATTTAGAGGAGGAAGTGTATATGATGTAACCCGAGGGTTTTGTAGATCCAAAAGATCCTAACAAAGTATGCAAGCTTAAGAGATCTTTTTATGGTCTTAAGCAAGCATCGAGAAGTTGGAACTATCGTTTTGATCATGTTATAAAAGAAAATGGTTTCACTCGCAGTGTCGGAGAACCATGTTAATACATGAGATTTAGTGGGAGCAATGTTGTCTGCCTTATATTGTATGTAGATGACATACTTCTCATTAGGAATGATTTACCAATGCTTACCTCTGTCAAGGGGTGGTTGGGAAATCATTTCCAAATGAAAGATTTAGGAGAAGCACAAGGCATATTAGGTATCCGGATCTATAGAGATAGATCCAAGAGGATATTGGCCTTAAGTCAGGAATCTTATATGGATAAGATTCTTCGACGATTCAAAATGGATAAATCCAAGAGAGGTCGTGTTCCTATGGGTAGTGGGATCTTTTTGAGCAAGTCTCAATCACCCACCGAACCTGAAGAGGTTGAACGCATGAAATCGATCCCATATACTTATGCTGTAGGATCGATCATGTATGACATGATATGCACACGTCCATATGTCTCGTATGCTTTAAGCATGACAAGTAGATATCAAGCCAATCCAGGTGAGAGTCACTGGATAGCCGTAAAGAATGTCCTTAAGTAGTTGAGAAGGACTAAGGATTCATTCTTAGTGTTTGGAGGAGATTCTAAATTATGTGCTAAGGGTTACACTGATTCAAGTTTCCAAACCGATAGGGATGATATGAAATCTCAAGGTGGCTTTATTTATATGATAAATGGAGGTGCGGTTAGCTGGAAGAGCTTCAAAGAGTCAGTAATTGCGGATTCAACAACGGAGGCTGAGTACATTGCAGCATCTGAGGCTGCCAAGGAAGCTGTTTGGATAAGGCAGTTTTTAGAGGGGCTAAGGATAGTTCCTTCTGCAAAGGATCCTATCACGATATTTTGTGATAACAGTGGGGCGATCTTTCAACCTAAATAGCCCAAGACTAGTAACAAATCTAGACATGTACTTAGAAATTTTATGTTATAAGAGATTACATTGGAAGGAAGGAAATTGTGATATGTAAGGTTGGGACAAATGATAACATTTCTGATCCCTTAACCAAGCTCTTATCGCAGGCTAAGCATGACCAACATGTTGTTTCCATGGGTCTTAAACGCATGCCAAATTTGTATTAGATTATGAGATATGAAATAAAATTGTGTTTTTATTGATCATATATGATAATCACTTTTATCGTTTGAATTAAATTTTTAAAACTTTTTATTTGTAACTTTTTTATATCCAAATGGGTTGTAGAGACAATATTGGACCCCATTAAAGTGAACTAGATTAACATAGTATTGACCCATAGTCACTTATATGAGGTGACACCTCGAAGTGACTATATTGTAGTGCGATTGATGGCAAGTTCAAGTGTCATAGGGTCATAGGGATGACTAATCGATCACATAGGCAGGCTGTATAAGACACTCTATCGGGAAGTAACCACTTATAGAGTTCTGGCAATTCTTGTAGCCAGGTCGTGGCAAGAACTACTAGTATTCTTTTTGAGTCAATTCTTTGACTAAAGACTGTTCGCCTAAGGTGGCACAGTTTCAGAGTGACTTTGATTTATTCTCTACGACCTTCGTAACTGGGGTTAAATGGACATCTTTCGGGTCATGATGAGCTGTGGCTATGCAAAGGAAATAGTGCGATAGGAATTGTCCACCCCTTGTCAGGGTTGTTTTGAAATTTCAAGGCCACTCAAGGAGGAGTAAGCTGAAAATGCGTGGCCACGCTCGGAAGCTATCTATGATAGATAATTCTGGTCAGACAGTTACTCTCCATATCGAGGAAACCACTCTTGATATGATCAAATGCAAGTACGACCTGCAAGACACCTTGCATTGAGTGGGAGATTGTAATAGGACAGGAGAATTGGTGATGCACACTTGTCTCGAACAAGTGGGAGATTGTTGGAGTGAATGTCCTCAACAATAGTGCGATCATATAATTAAATCCAAATAATAAGAATACAAAGGTATGATGAATATTATAGTCAACTGGTCAACATAAATCAGTAACGATTGGCTCAATTGAGTTTGACGTTACTGTCGTATGACGGTGGTGATGAGTTGATCCCTTGAGGTCACACCTAAAGGACAATCCCCTAATCATGTAAGATAATTAATTGTATAGCGATACAGATTAATTAATCCCTTAAATTGAATTAAGTTTTTATTGTAAGTGAGAATTATATTTTATTGTAATATAATTAAATAAGATTCATTTTAGTAATTTAATTGTTATATTACTAAGAACGCATTATGTTTATGAAACATTTGAGATAAGCAAAATTGGTTGATTATAATTACAAATTGTTGTAGATTATATTAACCAAATATGAGATGACCCATTTTATTTACATGTAATTATAAAATATGACTTAAAATGTTAAGTATAATTTATTTGTTATGAAATTGCATTTAAATTAGTTAAATGCACATTTATAAACCAAATTACATGTTACATGTCACATGTGACACATTATATGACAATTGACATTTGACAAAGTTAAAATGGACACCTTGTTATTAATGGGGGCCGAAATTATTGTGAGTATATGTGTTAGTGGATGTTTTGTTATTTAATTGTTAAATAGAAACATCATCATAAGCTAAAAGTATAGCCTTACATACCTAGTTTCGTGTGAAGAACAAAAGGAAAAGGCAACACCCTTCCCCAAAGGAGTGTGCCGGCTCCATGGGTAAAAAAAGAAAAATGTTTTCTCTTATTAAGACACACTTGATTTCATATATGTAGGGCACTAACTTATCTCTCAACTACACTACTTCTCACTCTAAAGTAATAAGCTTGAGAAGCATCAAACATCATATGTTCATAGATTACTAATAATATTACTAAGTGTAGTAATAGATCGAGTGATTAGTAATATTTTAAGGGAGACTATTATATTATACTAGTGTAGTATTTTAATAGTGATTTAGGAGTTGTCTTGGGTGCAACTTATTGGAGAGTTTCTAATTTGAAACTAGGAGTTCATCCTTTGATTTATAGCTCAAGAACAAGAGTAGGAAGGAGTCCTATCTTATGCCCAAAAATTCGTTCCAATCCAATGTAAGGAACAAATTTTTCTTACCTTATTTATTTTAGTTATGCATGCATAAGTTCCCCATAGTTTAAGAGTAAACTATTATTGAAATGATATTAGAAATGTCTAATATTGAGTTTAAGAAAATAACATATCCTTGCCGCCACCCTCGGTTCACCAGACCAGCCACACGACTTTTCGTCCTGCTTTGACAGCCACTCCACGCGGCCATAATTGAAGACAAAACTTCCGTCCGCTTCTTTCTTCTTCAGTACCGTGGAAAGAAAAAAAACAAGAGCAGCGAAAAACAAACGGACGAATGTCCTTCTTCTCAATCAAAAATCCTTTCCCTCACACCAAATTCGTTTATACTTAATTCAAATCTTTGCTTTTTCTTTCACACAACCCATTTCCATTGCTTTCCTTTCAAATTTGGTGCAATGTTCGAATTATTGAAACCTTAGCAATAGGGATTTCGGAAAATTCGAATTTGGGGGTTGAAGTAGTCGCATTTGGGTCAAGTTTCAGCAATAAGGAGATTACATTATCATTGCTCATCATAAAGAGGCAAATTTCTCATCTTTTGGGTAAAAATTTCATACTTTGTCTCTTTCTTTTAATTTTATGCTTACATTTTCTAACATTAATATAAAGGAATTATAATTGTTTCTTGAGTTTTGTTGGTGATTTATTGATTTTGTGATTGAATTTGTTGAAGTTGTTCATTATTGAGGGAGATCTGGAGTTGTAAGTGAGCTTTGTTGTTGTTCTTGAGCACTTGGAATTGTTCTTTGTTGTGGCTTGTTGACATTGTCGGGATGAGAACCAATAAACGAAACACCACAAACGTCTCTACCTCACAACCACCCACCAAAACACAAAATATTACCCACACCACTTCAAAAACGACCGCAATTATTCTTAAACGAATGTCCATTCCTAAACCCGATTCTTTAACAATTACACAAGGTCAAATTTGGGATGATTTACTTGAACGTCATATGACGGACACCCGATTCCTTTGTCATAACTCACTAGAAAATTTGGGTAAGCTTGATGTGGTGAAATCTTTGTTGAAACGTGTTGGTTTGGAGAATTTCATGGCTAAGGGAGCTCACACTTATAGGAGGTACACTTTAGAGTTCTTATCCACCTTAACATTTTCGGGAGAGTCCACTAAAAATCCTAAGATCACCTTCCGTTTGAAAGGAAAGCCTCGTTCTTTGACTTATGTGGGGTTAAGAAAAGCTTTTGGTATTAAGGAGATGAGTAAGGAGAAGTATGTGGGTCTTAATAAGAAGACTAGTCCAAAATGGTGGAATGAGTTGACGGGGTTGGATACACGTGGGAAGCAAGGTGAAATAAGCTTTTATATTACTCACCCTTGTATTCGAGTTGCCCACCGCTTTGTAGCTAATACATTTCTTTGCAACGGGGAGCCCACCAAACTTCCTCGTGTTCAATTAGGTTACTTGTGGACTATGACTCCTTAAGGTGTGAGTGTACCCGATTGGGTTGATCTCTTTGTGAAATCATGCTTGAATTTGTGTACGAAGAAAGGAACAACGATTGGTGGTGGTGGTTTGGTAACCTTGTTAATGCAACATTTGAAGGTAGATGTGGAGGAAGATGAGATACCATTGATGGATAACTACCTTTTGAATGTCCCTTAATTGATACAATGTCATTTGCTACGGGCCCGTAATGTAGAAGGGACATACTTTTATTATTGGGGCTCAGATAATGATACTTATTTGAAGTTGCCTCGCCCGGAGGATGATCCTTTGACTTATGGAGAGATGACGGAGGATTTTCGTATCGACCCCGATCCCAACCTTGATGATACCGAGAGTGAGGAGGAGTATGCTTTTGATGAGGAAAATGGGGTTAATGGTGATAGGAGGGGTATTGATACTACGACATGGCGGTCGATTGCTACTATGCCCATGGCTACTTATGATCAAGTTTGGAAAAATGAAATTGATGCTTGGAGGAAGGAGGTGGACGCTAGGCAAGTTAGGACCGATGATAAGCTCGCCGCACTTTCTAATGTGCTTTTGGAGACACATGAGCTTGTTCGTTCTTTGAATCGTAAGTGAGATAAATTTTCTAAAGCACGAGAACCTAGGGAGGAGGATCCTGCCTCCAAGAGCGATGGTACCGGAGATCCTTCCAGTAATTGAGGTACTTTAGTATGTTTTCTTTCCCTTTTTCACGTCTTACATTTTGTTGTTCCACACATTGAGGGCAATGTGAAGATTAAGCCTAGGGGAGGGAATTCCATGTTGTATATATTTTATTTGCATTAAAAGAAAAAAGAAAAAAACCGACTAGGTGAAAACCCGCAAGGACGGGCGCCTAGGCAAGATTGGGTAAATGGCCGAGGACGGAGTGAAAACCCGAAAGGGCACTCCGGGTAAAATGAAGAATTGCGATGCGTGCCAGGAGAGTAGTGTAAGGAATAAAAGCTATATCGAAACCCCGCAAGGGCGGGAGATCTAGGCAAAATAAGGGAATAGAAAAAAAAAAAAAAAAAAAAAAAAAAAAAAAAAAAAAAAGAGTTACTTGATCTACCTTGGAGTTGGCGACATAAGGAGGTTTGAAGGGTGGTTCTTGATTTGATCATTTGAAGTAATAAGGGGGTTGGGTGGTGAAGTGTGATGAGTTAAACAACATTGTGTCTTTGTGTTTTGATTTGTAGTTTTGCTTAGATGTTGTTTGGTTGGAAACTTGGGTCACATGGTCAATATTTTGGATTTGCGTGTGCATTTTGTTGAAACCATGTACCTACTCGAAGGGATTGAGTATTGAGAGATGGTTGGAGTAGTAGTAATTAGTTGTGGTGTTTAGAGTTGGAGCAAGCTACTCAAGTTTTTCTATATAGACCTTGGTGTGGGTCTTTTTTACTTATCCTTGGGTTTTACTCGAGGACGAGTAAATGTTTAAGTGTGGGGGAGTTTGATTAGACTAGTCTAGTAGGAGTTAATAAGGTTATTTTCATGATTAAATGATAGGTAAGAAGCATTTTTGTGGATCTTAGTGCTTATGTCTTGGGTGGTGGTTTTGTAATGGACTTGTGTGTTTTAATGGGCTAATTGGATTGATTTCTTGCTATGAGTGGAGAAGGGCTTTTTTAGAGGTTTGTATTGGGCTAAGGAATTCATGAGAGTGTTGATTTTCAAGCAAGTCAAGGCCCAAAGCACGGAATAAGTGAAGAAGAGAAAGCGTCGCTCAAGGGAGCCACGGGGTGCGGCAAAAGTGGGTGTTTCACTAGCCGCGTGGCGCGGTAGAAAGCCGCGGGGCGCGGCTCAACATTGGATTCTGACGACTACCTAATTCTTCTTTAACTCGGCAATAATGTTCACATTTTATGAGGTTTGATGAGGCTTTAATAGGATTTATGAAGATGCTCTTTGAAAACCTATAAAAGGAGGGGTTGTTGATCAAATTAGACATATCTTCTTCCATCTTTTAATCATCATAATACATAGAAAAACATTTGATTATTTATAGTTTGTTTTAGTTATTTTGTATGGAAGGCTAAGGTTTTATATCTTGGAACAAGTTCTTGAAGCCAAGTTAGTTTGAATTTGAAGACTCTTATTCTATTTATATTTCATCATTAGAGTATCATATTTAGTTTGCATAGTTGTTGGTTTGTTAATTATACTCATAGAATGATCAACTAGTTGTTATTAGTTAATTAACCATCGCTAGATTAGATGAATGAATCTTTTGTTTGTTTATCTATTCCATTGTAGCAATTATAATACATCAATTCGTATGCTTTTCATCATCGTTGAGTTATAAAGGACTAAATTTGTATGAACCAAAGTGAAGCAACACTTGTTTTCTTCATTCGTTTATCTTTGCTAAATTCCATCGCTTTAATCTACAATCTCGATACAATTGAGCACTTGACTGAATTGGCGATATTGTAAGGACTATTTGTTTACGCTTGTAACTAATAATCATTCATAAGTGGAATTAGAAGTCATCAACTTCATAGCAAAGTATTTAATATTGAAATAGAGTAGAAGAGTCAATGATCAATTCATAACTTGTTGGTAGAAATAACTTGGTCCAAGAATTATTCTCATATTTGTTTTGCATATTCAATTATCTATTTTGTCTCTATTATTCATTTCATTTTATCTTAGTTTTAGTAGACTTATAAAATCAACATATCAAAACCCCTCAATTGGTTATTTGATTTTGCACACATTTAATAAACAAAACACATTTCTTGTGTGATCGACCTCTACTTACACTTACTATTAGTTTGCGTTAGTAGTAGTTAAAAATACTAATTTGGAAACTCGCGAAAAGTCTATCCAGTGCGAGTCTCTCCAGCATACCCTAGTATCTGAATCAGAATGTGTATCTTCCTCGGAATCTGGGTGCTAAAAAACAACTAACGAAATATTTTTGATTTGCCTTAACCTCAAAAGCGTACGTTCAATCTCTAAGTCGTAAGGCTCGAGCGGTTTGATAGTAGCACGAGTATTAGGCGTAAGCAAACTAATAATAAACTAAACTAAAACAGCATAACCAACTAACTAAATAACTAAAAATTCTATACTATAAAACACAAAAAACAATTATTGCCTTCCCTGGCAACAGTGCCAAAATTTGGTGAGCCGAAGTCGTATGCTCCCAAAGATAAATAATAAAGTCCTATTACTTTAAACTATATAGCAGAGGTAAGTCGGATGTTGAATCCACAGGGAAGGCTATGCAATTAATGTGTAAAAATATAGAGTACAAGTAACAAGAGAGGGGGGGGGGGTTTATATATTTGATTATAACTAATGACTAATAAACAATAAATAAGTAAATAAGATGAATTCAGATAATTAAAAGTCATGAATCATGGTTTATCTACTAACTAATTAATAACTGATCATCAACCACTAATCTCAATTATCCCTTGAGTATCCCGTTGTAAAACAAGAGTCTTATTTGTTCATTTGATAATATCACTCAGTTCGAAACACGAGGCTAAGCAACCTAATTGATGAATAATATAATCCAAGCGTTTAGATTTAATTCACTAACTACATAATCGAATAGAACAATCAACGCAAATAACAACCTTTAACACACAGTTAACGATTCGAATTATATGTTTAGTCCCCCGCATACAAATAATTGGACTAAAGGTTAAAACTTTATCTAATGAATTGAACAATTACGGATTCAAACATTTAGAATTGCAATAGATTGAAGGATGAAATAATTAATTTTCCAAATCAATTAAACATACAACAATCATATATTAAGAACGAAGAATAAATAATACCCAAGTAATAAAACAAAGGATTAAGACGGTCTCAAAATTAATTAAGAAGTAGTTTCAAAGGACCTTGAATCGAGAAGGGAGGATTAGTTCCTCATAGTTTGCATAATAGAGAGAAAAATAGGGTTCTTGATTTTTTCCCCCCCAAATTACAATTATTGACTAAAAATAATGAATAATGAATGAATAATGATCATTCACCAACGTAATATCCTCCCAAATAGTATAATAGTATCCTAGTATTTATAATACTCTCTCTCATCCATACTAAAGGTAACATTGGGCTTTTGACACTATTCATGGGTGTGGAGAATCATTGGTATTATTCCTAATATATAAGAAAAAATATAGTAATGTGAGATCTTGTTTGATTCATCTTCATGAATGCTACAAGAATATCAAACTATTATAATTTTTAATAATGTGTAACTAAAGATATTCACGTTGCAAAACGCGTCTCGACAAGTGTGAAAAACCCAATGTTACCTTTGATGTGGATGAGAGAAAGTAATGTATAAACAAGCATTATTATATTGTAGAATATAAAATTATGAAGTGCATCATGCATTCACACGCACAAGGACCAGAAACGTATGTTGCACTTGATCAACTTTGAGCGGCTCAAAGGCGGCTCGCCTGGTGGCTAGCCTAAGCTAATTCGTTGATCTGTTCTTCACGGCGGTTCGTCGTAGGTGTTGGGCGGCTATCCTAGCTATACGACAGCTCGGCAGCTCAATCTTGGCCTATTCTTCTTCGTCTCTAATTGGCCATCATCACCAAGCTTGCTACTTCGTTTCCCTCTCAAACTCCATGTCCAGGGCAACTCGGTTCAAACCAAATAGAAGCATAACATAGCTTCTTGCGGAACCGGTTGAGAAATATGGCAAATGACTCGTAATAAGACTATTTTTTTTAATACATTTTCTTTTAATTAATCGACCCGTAAACATGTATAGATATCGTTTCATTAGCTTTCTTACTCGATTAAGTTGCCCGAGCCAGAGATCACCTCAAAGTCCTTCCCCGCACCTACTCGACCAAGTATCCTTTTGTACTCGGCCGAGTGACCTCTAAACGATACAGGTTATTACAATTACTCAATTAGTACTAGATAAACCTCTGATTGGTTTGTGCTAAACTTCTAAAATGTCACATCATGCCAAACCTCTTCCTAACGATAAATAAACCTCTTCAAAATTCATAACTTGACCCACTAAAATATTTCTTCTTTCACATTATCTCTCTGCCTGTATACTATATTGTAACTATTTGCATATTTATTTATGCAACAATAGAGAAGTTTGTTTAAAAACCTTTAAAAAGGTGGACGAACCCCTTTGACAGACCTTTATGGTTAATGATCTAAGATGATGAAAATATACGATTCATTATTGAACATAATCTAAGGGTAAAATTATAGGTAGTCTTGTCCAAGACTACCAATAATTTGCCAAAGTCATGAGAAAGACTTTAGTTGAGTCTTTAAACCTAAGACTCAACTTAACACTCTACACAAGTCTTGACACAATTTTCTAGCAATGTCATCCGATATATGACTCTGATATGTTAGATTATTTTCTATTTTAATATTTATTTTCAAATGATTTAATGGATAATATATAAAGTCTAAAATAAATCTAAACTGATAAAAAATAAAAATAGTAAAATTTAATAAAAAGTTGATATAACATAGTTTTAACTTTTAACACAAATTTTCATTGAAAACAAGTATATCCGTTTTTAATGAAAACGGGTTGGGTTGCCTTTCATATAAAGGGAAGTGAGAAATCAAGTGGGTTTTCACTTACCCTTTCATTTGTCTATTTTTGAAAAGCAACCCGGTTCGTCTTTAATTGAAGACGGATAGGCTTATGGTGGATGAGAATTTGTGTACGCAATAAAAATGTCTGGGTCGGCAATAAAAAAAAAACAAATAAGAAAATGAAAATGGTGTTCGGCCGTTGGTTAGTCAAAAACCAGTGTAGAGAAGAGTAGTTTTATTGGCTGACTGAGGCCGCCTTCCCTTGTTACCTTCTTCCCACTTCTCACCGTCTTCCGTTGTTTCCTTTTCTGTGTCTCCGTTTTATATATATATATATATATATATATATAAACACACAACAATTCACCTGTTACCCCAACTTACAATAGAACCCTATTATCATTTTCTCTTCTAATTTCCATTTCTTCTATCCAATATAATATAATCACAGAAATGGCGGAATCAAAGACGAGCTTAGAATCAGCTAGACACTGGATCGTACAACACAAGCTTCGCACCGTCGGTCATTATTTCTTCTTTTTGCTGTAATTAATTAATTTATTGTCTAATTTATAGATTGATTATAATTTGAAATTAATAACGCAGGGTGTTTATGGTTGAGTGGAATTACGGGATCAATCGCATACAATTGGTCTCGTCCCACCATGAAAACTAGTGTCCGCCTCATTCATGCTAGGTTTCTTTCTTTCACTATACTTATTTTAATTTTTTTTTTACTTTTTTGTATTTTTTGGATTTGTTTGCACTCCCTCCATCCCATTTTTATTGTTCCCCTTCCTATTCTTATGCGGAATTAAGGAAAATGGATGCAGTTCATAGACTATACAACCAATTGTAACATGTAACAACTGGCCTTGTAGTTTATGAACGGTATAATAAAGTTTTCGTGTTTTGTCTTAAAGATTATGAGTTTTACTGTAAAGTTTTTGAGCGCATTTAAAAAAACAAACTTTAAGCATGCTCAGAAAAGATACACATAAGCTCAATTAGATTGGTTGTATAATACTATTTGTGAAATGGATGAATTACCTATTCTACCCATTTAATTAAAGAGTGTTCAATTAATATTATTGTGTTGGAGATCGCGGTAGTTAATTATCTAAGGGCAATATTGGATGCTCACATTTTGTCTTTTCTAAATTTAGAAAACTGACAATAATCTAAGGATAAATTCTGAGTGGAGAGGGAATAAAATTGGGATCGTGGGAGTATGTTTTTGGGGAAATTTAGGGTAATAGTTGAAATTTGCCAATTTAGGGCTAAGTAATGTTAGTACCTGATGGTTCATTTTGAAGGTATCATGGATTTTGTGATGAATTCTGAAACAAAATTCATTTGGTTCAGAGTCATTTCTTTAGATTGTGGATTCAGAAGTGGTGTTTTGGGCTCATAAAGCCTACAACTTTGAACCATTTTCTATGGATGTTATTGTTACAAGAGTATTAGTTTAACCCGTCAGCATTATGGCCTTGTTTGAATATTAAAGTGGGAGGGAAAGGGAAAGCGAGGGAAAGGAAGGAGAGGTGAAAAGGCTGGTGAGAGTTTTCCTTTCAAATCATTCCTTTGTTGTAGGGAAATTATTTGGCTTGGAGGAGGGCAATGGAGATATCCGTTTTCCCTCCCCTCTGAAACCCTTCACTTCAAATTTGCTTACTAAACAAGGGAGCCGTTCTCCCTCCCCTGTGAGTAATAATTTAGTTCCATCACTAAACTTAGAACTTAAATGCCGAAAACTGTGTATTTATTTACGAGTAGGCTTTTCTAAAATCAGTGCATTTTCCATATACAAGATAAAGACTATCATGTTAGAGGAGGAATGTTATCCACCTTCTCGTTTGGATCTTGTCTCCAACCTTCTCTTGTAATACACCATTAAACTAACATATATTTTAGTCTCTTAGTTGACATTTTCCCAAGAAAAGCAAATATTATTATAATTGGTCATCAGAGGAGAAGGTCGGAAAAGGTTCGAAGGAGAAGGTAGGATTCCTCCATGTTAGAGTGGTTAGTATCTAACCTTTATACATATGAAACATAAGTTCAAATCTTTTGAAACCCGTAAAACTATAATATTCTTCTTGATTTTCACCCTCTAAAAACTCAATCGCACGAATATGTATGTGCCTAGAATCGAACCGCAACCAACAGGTCCATGTAGCCAACTACTTACCACTGCGATAGGCATGCTTTGTTGCATATTGACTGCACTCAAAGTGGCTAACAGATATTTTTGTTTACTAAATATTTGTGATGACATTAGTGTGGTCTCTTTTGTTTTTAGAAGGGAAAAAATAACGATAAGGCAAATAGGTAATGGGAGAGTTACTCTATGACTTCGAATGAGGAGTTAATTGTCTACATTCATCTTCAAACAAACACTATAGCTCAATTTTATTTTACATATTTATCTTCTTTAGCATAGTTAATCCCTTTGTTTTAGGATTTGCTTAGTCATATTTGGGGAATAAAAATTGTTCATTAACTTTTGTGCGCAAGTGCATTTTTCCAATGGTTACACATGTGAAGAGTAATATTTTGCTTATGTGATGATTGTGATCTTACATGGGTTTTGCTTTTAAATGCTGAAATAATAGTCACTTGGTGTTCTTTTAGCCTCCATGGTTCTTTCGATAAGTTTTCATGTTAGTTCTTTTGAGAACAACCGGCAAATCTTTATTGCACCATCTATAATTGGATTAGTTGCTAGTCACCAAAGCGAGACTTCTGCTTTACTATTGTATTACCTAAACTATATCTTGTTCTGATTTCTACAATAATTGTGTTTTGGGATAACTTTAGTTTAAGTTTCATGAAGTCCTTGCTTTCCTCAAAGTTGTGAGGTTCAAAGGCACTGTAGACAAGAATTTCTTGAATGTTGGTTCTTTGTGAAGTACTTAAATAAGGATCCTCTTCATTTACTACAAGGAAGAGAATGGTCAATTTCCTATTAATGGTCCTTGTTTGTTCACGGATGTGATCCAGGGTCCATATTTTACCGTGCAAAGTAAGGGAAGTTGTTTCATTACCCATCTACGGCAATCCCATTCCTATTACATGGTGCAATATAGACCCTTGATCTCATCTTTGAATAAATATGGGCCATTGGTTGGAAAACGATCATCCATTTGTTACGACTACACCCCAGCCACCCTGGGATCCCCTTTAGTAGAGTTATTACGTGGAAGTGCTAGTGTGGGACAATCCACTTTGACCCGATTTTCTAGTTTACCCAAAAAGAAAGGACTTGCTACAAGTGTCTGCTTTTATCAATATATTTAGTCGTTATAAACATCACTAGCTCATTACCATCTAAAATAGGTCTCGAGGAAGATGGGGATGCGTTGCAATATCTTCAAACTCAAAGATTCACATGTCCCTGACTCACTGATTTTTCAAGGAACTGACCTTACTTTCCTTTTTTATTTGTCAATTATAATTTTCTTAATTTATTAGTTCATATTGGTTTCCGTCTAAACTTTGTCCTCTTCTCTATACTTTTCATTATGCTAGTATGCTACTCGTATATTAGTTTCCTTCTAAATTAAGATAGAAAGATCATACTAGCACAAAAGGAGTATATTGTTCTTGAAACTCCTCTGATTAATTAGGTCCTGCCATAATGGCAAAGATTGAGGTCGAGTGGATGATAGGCTTTAGGTTGGAATCTCCCCTTCCAATGTACTGTACTTGAAGTCTTGAACATTACCATTCAATGCTCATACCTTTGCTGTTTTTTGCTACTGTAGGTTGCATGCTCAGGCCCTTACATTGGCTGCCCTAGTTGGAGCTGCAGCGGTTGAATACTTCGACCAGAAACATTCCACACCTAATGATGACCCATACTCAAAGTTCGTTCCTTTAAATAGCTCCCACAAGAATTAAGTCGGCCCATTATCATGTCATCTTCAAACTGGAAAATTTCAACTGTCTATTTGTAGGATATCATGGTTACTTTCATCATTTTATCTTCCAAATCTACTCATCGTGGGTAGATATAATAATGAAAGGCGTGCAACTGCTCCACAGTTTTCACATCAGTGCAGCAAAGTTACATGTCCTATTACGATATTTTTGATTGTATTCCTACTATCGAGCTGAATTTGTGTCTTGTTCTACCTTGTGCCTTAAATTTAGCTTGGCTGCTACAACTGATCTTTAGACTTTCAATGGTTGCTTGACCTTAAATCTCTTTAGGTCGTAGTTGCTTTTTTTTTGTGGCGGTCGTTGGTTGCAAGTAGTGGTTCGAAGGCACGAAAAAATTCTACTTTAACTTTCTTTTGTTTTGCTTTTACCTATACTTCACTCTTCTCGAAACATTACTTCCAACGAACAACCACCATAAAAAAAACGAACAACCACCATAAAAAAAACACAACTAGGACCGACCTTGTACTCCCCTCTATATACATACCAAACAAAGCATCATAACCCGATTAAAAAACCCACGCAAATCCCCCGACCACCTGTTGTGAACCCAAACCTACGAGAACTCTCTTTTACCTGCCTTACTTTACACACAAACTGACTGACGACCGTGTTGACAACGGTTTGAAAGCATGTACTCCCACCATTCCAAAGAGTTCAAGAACGCTTCAAATCGACTTCATTTACAATGTCAAACATCGACTGAAAATCACTCTATTGCAAATCGTCAAAATATGATCAAAATGTTAGTCCTCGGCCCAAAATATTATGTTTGGGAAAAAATATCTTTTTAAACATTGTGTTTGACAATTTCGTTTATTAAAACTATGTTTAGAAGAAAAAGTTTTTTTAAAGACGTGGTTGACAAACAAACCCTTATAATAATAATCACCTTAAACTAAAGAAAAGCCTTGCCCCCATCAACTACCTCGTACAAACGGAGTACTTTCCTTCTCCCAAGTGCCCGCATTTTGTCCGTCACTTCCCCTTTCGGTTTTTTTTCCTCCCACATTTCTTAATTTCCACCTTCATCTTTAATTACTTTCAGGTCAGCTTATTTTTTTCTTTTCTCTTATCCTATATATCTTGCCTGTATATGTATTCGCATTAATGATTCTTTTCCATTTTATAGTTTAATCTTCAAATGTTAAAACAAAATTCAATTTCGTGCTGCACTTGCACACCACCTGTTTGATGAATAGCCCCTAAGAAAAAATAAATAAAATTGATTAGCTTTTGTTTGCCCATGTATGTACCATTGTATTAATTTCCATAATTTTCATGGGTTTCCTCCTTCTTCAATGTAGCCATCATTAATTGGGTATAATGTGCCCTTTTTTGTGAGTTGTAATTACTTTGTGGGTATCATTTTGAGTTGATTTCTTAATTTGATGTGTATTCGTTTAACTTCAGCGCATTTGACGACTACATTTCGGAGTGGTAGCTTGAAATAGCAATATCACACCTTTAGATTTTTCGGTACGAGTAGAATGGGAAAATACCAGTAGATTTGATTAAGGCCAACAAACGTGGCAATGCGACAACACTGACGTCTAATGATTATTCGATAGTGAAGTGAGAAATGCCAAGACAATAGCCAGAGTATACTGGGACAAAGAGCTGATGGATATTCAGAAACCAAGTTGTCTACAAAATGTCTATTGTTTTATGAGGTAATCGTCATCATCTGAATTACCCGTTTCTTTAACCAAATGGGGTTCATCTTCGTAGAACAAGTGAGTGAGGTTTGCATAATCCCTTCAAATAGTTATTTCTTGTCTAGTAGGTATCGCCTGGATACACAGCTTAGGAATGGAGTTTTAATATATCCATATAAATAAACGCATTTGTCGTAAGGATTTTAGTTTTGCTTGGAGGGGAGGAGACCCGGAAGTGGACCCATCGGTTCTCTCATCTTGATTTTCCTTAAATTCAACTTACTGTCCAAACAAGCTGGTTATCCTCTAAATGAAGTTGAGTCACAGGCTTACTGAATACCTTTGTGTAACTCAAAGCTACAAAAGAGTTATTTTCATCAAACCTTTTTTTGTTATGCCAAAAGAACAATGAATCAATGAATCTTTGGCTCCATTGAAAATTGACATTTTAGTGGCATTTTTTGTTTGAATATCAACTTATCTCCTTTTGTAAAAATATACTGTAGCTGTTTGGGGATGGGAAGGCTTTATTTGCTGTTAACTTGTTATCATGTTTCGAAATTACGAGTATTCCTTACATTTTGATGGCAATTTGTAAAACTACTCATTGCGCAAAATCATAGTAAGTCAAATTTCTGACTTCACAACTAAACATTTAGCCATCTGTATGATGTATTATTCGAATGACTTAGTTATTTTCAATGACTCTGCAAGACAGTAACTCTAGTTTTCATAACCACACGCTTTAATACTGGATTTATATGTTCAAAATCATATAGTGCCTTCATCTCTATTTGTGGGCTACCTCTCATTACTGTGTTCTATCTCCTCAAAAATCAAAATGTCAGATTCATGATGATTGATTGATATCTAGCAAACATTTTGCAGGGTAATATGGTCATCCCGCCACCAATCAGACCACCGAGAATCACTGAGTTTCTGAAGCCATACTTGCTGAAAATGCACTTCACAAACAAATTTGTCCATGCTCAAGTTATTCACTCACCAACTGCAACAATTGTTGCTTCTGCAAGCTCACAGGAGAAGGCATTGAGAGCAACCATAGGTATCACCCGCGATGTTACTGCTGCCGCCAAAATTGGAAAGATTCTTGGTGAGTGCTTGTTGGTTAACAATATTCCCGCTGTTCAAGTCTTTCTGAAAAGAGAACAGAAGTATCATGGTAAGATCAAAGCAGTTATCGATAATATGAGGGATGCTGGAGTGAAATTACTGTAAGTCGAATCAGTTGAACTCATTCATTAACATGATTCTCCATATCACCTTTTCAACTCATTCTAAGTCAATCTAAAGATAGTGGGTCCATATAATCGTGGATTCTTTAGAGAGCCGGATGGCCTATTCTCTTGTTCGGAAAGGATGTGTATGGAGTTGCTTGGGATCTCTCATCTCTGTGATTGTGGCTACATTGATGACTTCGATAATTTTTTTTTGCAATGGTTTCCTTTGTTTAGACATATGTTTGGGTGTTGAAAAATGTGTTCCATCGTCTTTGACTGCATTGCCAACAGGGGCGAACCCATAAGGTAGCAAGGGGTAGCAGCCGCTACCCCAAGCCCGGAAAAATGAATGAGAAAGACGACTTTTTGCTACCCCGTACATGGCTGGGACTATAGAATATTATATAGTAAAAGCGTTATAGTAGCAAGAAAATGGCAGTGCAGAAGTGGTAAAGTTGTGGGCTTAATCCTACTCATCCAAACCACACGTGTTCAAGCCTCCCAACAAGCAATTTTTGGTTTTCCTTCACATCATTTTTGTTTTCCTTCAAATTAATGGGGTTGATGAGCGTATTTAGTATATATTCATTGATTTCCTTGCAATTGAATTGTTTTATTACCAACTATATATTTGCTACTATATCTAATATATACCAACAACTCGCTATTTTACAAATTATTAGTTGCTACTCCCTCTGTTTCAATCATTTATTTACCCATTTTATTCGAGTGCTATTTTAATTAAAAATAAACAAATAATTGAGACGAATAATGTAAATTATTTTTTATATTATAAGTTGTCGCACTTTTATTAATAACAATTGTGTACAAGTTGTTCACGTATTGGTCATAAGAAGTGCTAAACTATTAGGATTTAGGACTCAGCCGCAATAAACAGTTTCAAAACAATAAGCATGAAAAAAAAAACTTTTCAAACTAAGAAAAAATTATTTAAAAAAAATATTATGTTTATCCGTGTTTCTTTAACTAAGAGGGAATGTTAAACAAACTTCGCTACCTCATATATAAAATCCTGGGTTCGCCCCTGATTGTCAAGGTATTACTCGCGTACTGAAAAACAACAGAATGGGTAAGGGGACAAGCTTGGTGGTTAGTGGCGGTAATGGAGGATAGAACATGTCATTCTTATTTCATAGAATGAAAGCTTTATACAAGATTGTGGGCAAGACAGTGACAATGGGCTCATTTGGGTTTATGTTACCCAGGGAGGATGAGGATTATTACTCAATTAATAGGGTAAATATATTTTCCAATTTTAGTATATTTGTTTTAAGCTTAAAGATGAATTTAGTAATATGAATAAAACAAAATTAGAAAATATAGAGATAAACATTCGGTTTGTCTTATATGTATAAGTTGGATGATATTTGATTCTTTTTAATGTTAAGGCAAATGTATAAACTGACTATTCATTTTCACCCAAAGCTACTCTCCCTTTTGGACATTCTATTTTTCAAATAACTCTCTTTAATAAATTTTTATCCAAATAACTCCATTTTAAAACATGTTTTTATACATATTAATGTCTTTATACATATCATGGGGTGACAGCTCAACTCAGTACAACTATTATTACTAATCCGTCGGAAGCTCTCCGTCAAATAATTCGTGAAGACGTACTTGGAGTCACTACTTCTAGATTAATCGCTATGTAACTTCTTTATTGGGAGACCGATACTTTAGTTTCATAGCCCCATATCTGTTCCAAACCTCTCTCAAAAGATAATAAACTAAGTTTATTTTTAATTCACTCGAATCATATACACATAAGTCCCAACTTTATAAGTCAGGTTTTTTATTTTAATGGACTATTTCGTGATTAAGGAAGTAGATAAGAGTTCAATATCATGTGAAAAATGAATGAAAAAATTGAGTTTTTGGCTGAAAAATTCAAAATATAAGTCTCATTTAGGAAAAGAGGTATTGATTTGTTTGATAACAGGTTTTAAAAGGGAGTTATTTGGATAAAAAGTTATAAAAGGGAGTTGTTTGAAAAAGGTTGATTATATATAAAGGAATTATTTGTAATTTATTTTTTTATTAATTATCATTTGTTAAGAAATAATCCGTGCAATAGCGGCATCAGTTAAGTTTATCTTAAATTACATTTGTTTGACCTAGCTTGTGTCATCGTGCTCACGGGACAATAAACAAGTTGGGTAGATATAAATTAGACTACCAATCATTTTTCATATATAAACAAGAAAACAGCGAAAGCTAAAATGGAAAGTTCTTTTGAAACGTTTTGAAAGTTCAGTTTAATTCAACGGTGGCGGCTGCTAATAGAATCATTGACAATGAATGCTGAGTAAACAAATAAATATCGGGAGTGTCTGGATAAATGGTTATAGACAAATTCTCATTTAAAACGGGCATAACTCTAAGATGGGTATATATGTTGAAAAGGACAAAAACAGAATGCATAAGAAAAAAAACAAAAGATTTGTTATATTTGCATACATGAAATGATGTTTAACCCGTTTTAAGGTTAAGAGGGTGTTACATTTTACATTATCCGATCTAAGCCACGCCTATACATAAATTACATACAAAGGAGAGAGAGTTCAGTTAATAAGTCCATGAAGACTCCATCCTAAAACCAATTGACAATGGGTATAGTAGCTCCATTGTTTATAAATTAGTCAAATATTTCCTCTTTTCAAATTGGGATTTACATGTAAAGAATTCTTTATCTTCAAAGAGGGATACCTTCGTATGCATACCTCAGTCTAAAGAAGATTAGAAGTAAATAAATATAGAGAAAATATAAAACTTGACCAAAGTTAAAAATTTTGAGCATAAAAACGGTAAAAATTAAAGGGTTAGTACAATTTGTCTATCAAAAATAGAGAGTTTTCACGTTTTTAATCGGTAAATGAGCAACATTTTACACTCATTACCTTCAACATCAAAAAAATACGGTTAGAAAATGAAACAAGTAAGGGAATTTCGAAAATTTCAAACTTACAGCGATCTAAAAGACTAATAGTTACTAGAAATTCAAAATATATCATCTTTAGAAACAATTTAACATGTTCTAACACATTTACCCCATATTTTAAAATCTAGGGTTTCATCCACTCAAGTCAAATTTTCGGATTTTTGCCAAAATCAAAGTTTTCAAGGGGGTTTTTGTCACTAATAAATAAGGTCTTAGGCCTGCCATGCCTTACTAACAACAAACAACCAAACAAACAACAACAACAACAACAACAACAACAAAAACAACAACAAGAGAAATGACATCTAAAGAGCAATTTTCGAATCCTATAGATACCTTTCAGAAAACAGTGAAGAAATTGGGCAAAACAACAAAGAGGAGAGAGAGATTACCTTTCTTGAAGGGACTAAAACGAAAAAGGAACGAATATGAAGGAGGAGGGACTAATTCAAGCTTCAACAATAAGTAATAATGGAGTTCTAGAGAGGAATTGCGGTCTGATAAAAGACGGACTCGGTCGAGTGGCAAAAAATTAAGGGAACCCCGATTTAAAACACTTGGTCGTGTCAAAATGACTCGGCCGAGTAACCCCTACTCGGTTGAGTAAGAAAATACTCGGTCGAGTAAAACACGGGATATAAAGCTCCAAAAACTCTTGATATCTATCCCATTGCACCCCATCTTCTTCGAGCGCTGCAATATGAACATTTCGGGTCGCTAAAACGAGCGATACCCTTGCTGAGTTATTCAAAAAAAAAAATATACAAAAGACGGTTTTACGGCACTTGCATCGAAAGACCATTTCTTCAAGTTTACATTACGCTTTCTATTGCGCACTCTATCTATATCCCAAAGATATAAGTACACATCCACCATCAAGCGGTCTTATTCAAATATAAATATCGTATCAATACTTGTTACTACTAACACATCATTATTTATATGATTTTACCGCTTTTTTTAGCTCGTATTTACATGGTAATTGCACTATTTATAGTGATTTTATGGGCTAATATCATTCTCTAGATGTTTTTGGTGTTTTTATACAATTTTTAGAAAAAGAAGCGGTTTTGCAGTTTTTCCTACCATTTTGGCACCAACAATGAGGAACGAAGCTATTCGGGCAAGCGTGGGCCAAGCTAGGGGGATTTCGGTAATTTTGTGTCATCCTAAGGAAGAGAAACGGGATCGGAATTAATCCCGAGCAAGAAAATGGAGCAAAATTGAAGATAAGGGGAAGGTCATGCAACCCCTAATGTTGTCCCCTATCCCTTGGGGTCAACACTATTGGTTTGACTTTGGAAATTCATACTCAAAGATGTTTGGCTACGTCCCCTATCGAGGTTGGCTATCCCCGATCGGGGATGTACTCTTCTAGGCGTTTGGACGCCTCTTCTCCCCCTCTTAATTCGCCATGATTGCTCATTATTTTGGACGACGACTGAAGCGATGATCATCTAGTATAAATAAGGAGCTCCATGCCTTGTTTCAATGATCCATTCCTACAACAAAATACTCTCTAGTCTTATTTTTCCAGTCATTGTCTTAGCATTTCAGTTTTAGTTGATTATTTCTTTTAGCAATTGTAATCAACATTTGGTTCGATTTGGAAGCTTTTCTATTCTAAGTTCCGGAGTTTGTTTGTCTTATTCTTGTTCCACTCATCTAGGTAATCTCGTAATCCTTGTTTACATCTTCAATTTTTATTTATTTAGTTTGTTTTCGTTGCCGAATTTCTTATCATAATTAGTTTACTACCTAGTATTTACTATCATCTTTATTTCAGTTTTCATAATTAGTAATCATATTGTTATCATGTTTGTATCAACAAATTCCCTGTTTGATTGTTTAAATAAGATTATGAGTGAGTACTTTATTTATTTAAGATGTGGAAAGT
Source organism: Heliosperma pusillum (assembly GCA_022085475.1). NCBI lineage: Eukaryota > Viridiplantae > Streptophyta > Magnoliopsida > Caryophyllales > Caryophyllaceae > Heliosperma > Heliosperma pusillum. Next base: position 35,834 of record JAIUZE010067227.1, read on the forward strand.
TATGTAAATAAGTTTATCTTTATTATAATTGGGTAAAAAACGTCCTTGTTATTGCCTCTATCACTTGCTCATATTTATCGATAGTCTTTGATTCTTGATCACAATCTTGGATTAGTATTTTGATTCATTTCCTTAGAACGAAAGTCCGGAAAAGAATAAGACCTTGCATGTTGTAGTAGATCGACCTAGTAAGTGCGAGAGCCCGTTAGGACCCGTTCTATGTTACGGTACTCATCCTGACAAGGAAGTGCTAGTAGGCCTAGGTAATACTTGTTTGCTTAAATTCACAATTTAATAATGTATGCTAATTACATATGCTTACACATTCCCCTAGATTCCTTCTTATTATTGTTATCATTATATTGAACATTAGTTTAAGTGACACAACAAATTCAAATACTCGACCTTGATAAAATTTTACTCATAGCATTTCATTTTGCACTCTCGTCTTCCTGTGATCGACCCCTTCTTCCCTAACTACATTTATGTGCTTTTTAGCTAAGTCTAGGGTAATTATCTTTGATTGGGTACGCGATAAGCCTGTCTAATTTTGGCTCCATTGACGGTGAGCACTGTTTAGTTGCCTTTTCAATTGTTGAATTCTATATTGTCTAATTTCTTAGGGAACTCTTGTTCCATTGGACCTATCTCATTGTTCTTCTTTAGTGTTGATTTGTGATCAGGTTTGCTTACCAAACAATGGTGCGATCTACCGATCATTTCAACTCTCTAGTGAAGGCTACAAAGATCAAGCTCACGGTACACCCGACTTTCATTAGCCTTATTGAAAGGAGACAGTTTTGTGGGAATTTATTAGAGGACCCCGAGTTGCATATCCGTATCTTTTGTGAAACATGTCTCACGGTTAAGCAAGGTGGAGTTTCCCAAGAGAAAATAAGGGCAAAAACTTTTCCTTTTTCTTTTGGAGGAAAAGGAAAGCAACGGTGGAATCTCTTGGACAAGAAGCGTTGGGTATCACGGACTAGGATAGCCTTGTTTGTATATTTCGCTTGAAGTATGAACCCCCCCCCCCCCCCCCCCCCCCCATACCGAATGCCACAATGGGGGACTATCTCAAGGGAGTGTTTAAAGCCTATTTGAGGCTTGGGAGACGTACAAGGAACATCCTAAGAAAATTTTCTACGATATTGATAAGGAAATTTCCCTTGATTTACCAACAAGAGAAGACCACGGGGATTCCGAAGTATTTATCCTTCCTAATACAGTGGAATCATTTCCTCAACAAGCCCGGGATGCTCAACATCATAGCACCCCTCAAACTTTTTATTGACCTCACCACCCATGTGAGTTATACGGAGTAATGCGACATGCCGTCCGAAAGTGTGGAAATAAACTTTTGCAAAGTCATATGTTCTAAGATCTTAATGCACAAGCTCGCCCCTCCTATAACCCACGTGTGTTTTGAGCCCCAATAACTCATAACCAGCAATATCGTGGCCAACCTTATCTTCCACAACCAAATGATTATGCGATGAGAAGGTTAGAAGTTTTGACAATGCAACTGATTAAGTCTCAAAGAGATTTGATAACCCAATTCCATGTCTCTCATCAAAAACATAAAGCCGCCATAAAAAGGTTAGAAAAACAAGTATCCAAAATTTTCCCACCTTCTTCCTCACGAAAAAAGAACACTCACCATCAAAAGAAAAAGAAAACAAGAGAAGTTAAAGTTGTCACCCTTAATGTTATCCACTCTTATGACCAAAAAGAAGAAAACACCAATCACAACACCACAATTAGCCAACCTCAACCAATGCAACAACAAGACAACAATTCCAAGTTGTTAATTGTACAAGCTCGAGTATCCTACCTCACAAAAACAATCCAATCCCTTCAAGGTGCCCAGTTTTGTGAGTTGTGTAAAGGGAGGGGACATGATGCCGAGTATTGTGGGAACATTCATCGACAAGTAAAACAATCCCAATAAAAGAAACCTCGGTTTTGGCTACCACATGAGATGTATAAGCAATCCTTTTCTTAAAATGGAGTAGTCTCTTCTAAAGCATACATGTCTCATAAGGATTTTTGCGGTCATCCATATTTCACTCAACATTATGACCGCGAAATTCAAAGACTTGAGGAAATGATTTTAGGCATGCTAGAGGCTCAAGGGGACATGATAGAGCGATTTAAAAAGAATGAGCAAGATAATGACATCGCTATTAAGAAACTAGAGAACCAAGTTGCTCAGCTTGTACCTAGATGTAAAGTTCTTATTGAATCACCATTTAATGAGACCGACCTTCCAAAGCTAGAGACACCCAATGAAATTAAGCTTAAATTCGCATTAAGAAATAAGGTACATCATTACAAGTCAAAACTCCACTTAATCTTGAGGACCCATGTAGCTTTTCAATACCTTGCACAATAGGTTCCTATTTTTCCAAAAAAGGTTCTTTGTGATTTAGGTTCTTATTGAAAAGGTTGGTTGAAAACTATACGTGGGTACTTTGAAGAATAGTAGCACAGTCCTACAAATAGGGGACCATTCATTAAAGCAACCAATGGGTGTTTTGGAGAATGTACATGTAATACCCGCCTTTTATAGACCCGTTTACTGACCGCTCACCCACCATTGACCTTGTGGAATTCCTCGTGGGGATGGTACGAGGAGCATTAGGATAGTCAACCTTGTGTACTCGACCAAGTAGAGTTCACATGGCCGATAGTGGGACACACTCGACCTTGTGTAGCGTACTCGGCCGAGTGTCTCCGATACTCGGCCGAGTATCATGGATCTAGAGTGTTACATATTTAACACGCGGAGGTTATGGCATAAATAATTTATCTCGAAAATCATTTCCCATTTCTCTAAAACCTAAATATATCTCTCCTTTATTTCCCATACCTAACGTCTTTTGCATTCTCATGAATCTAAGACCTAGTAGACCACCATGGGAGCGAGACGACGAGTTGAGATTTGACGCTCAAGGGGGATGACCAACCTAGTCAGGAGTTGTACCATTGCTAGTGACCATGGTTGTGATAGAAGTTGTACCATTAGTGACCATGGTTGTGATAGGAGTTGTACCATTGTTATATGTTTCGATGGCGGTCTTGTGTGCTTGAATGTGACGGTTGGTGGTTGCGGGCGTAATTGTTACAGATAGGATTTCCCTACTCACTACATTTATATATTGTGATTTATGTGTTATTGATATTGATGATGTTTACGATGTTGATGATGTGATGATCATGATGTTGATGATGATGGGTATGATAATGATTATGATGTTTTTATTGAGATTGTGGACCATATTTGGGAGATGGTTCCACCCCAGGTTTCGCCTCTTCTGACTCCCGTCACAAGGGGGATGTGCATATTAATAAGTCGAGTTACGCTCGTTGCAATGATCGGGGCTTTTGATGTCCAGTGTTGCGGTCTGACATTGGTAGGGGTGGGTATCCTGTTGTGATGGGAACCCGACTACTCATTGATGAGAGCCATATTGGTTATCAGAGTTTGGAGATGTTGATGATGATCGTTTGATGTGATTGTGATGCTACTTGTATTGATATGGATAAGTGTATAAGTGTGATGTCTCCTTCTTGTTGTGTAACTGCGGTGATCCATTGGGGGATGGTGAGTGTGATACACGGGTTCACGATCCTTTTTGAGGCCGTGGCGCGCGTGGAACCATGGACGGAGAAACGAGGGACAAGCGTAAAAATACGCATTTGTGGAATCGCCACCAACGTTTGTGGGAAGTTGGAACCGTTCGAATACCTCATGCCATGTCAAGACATAAAGTGTTGACATGAACACTAAGAACTCGTTACCCTTAGCATTCTATGTCTAGAATGACTCTCGTGGATGCCAATGAACACGGATGTTCACATATATAGATCTGGAGTAAGGGGGTGGGGGTACGTATTAGGAAGTTCTTTAATCGAACACCTAATCCCACGAGCCTCGATAGCGGCCTCTACTAATGATTATGAAAACTCTTCTGTACTAGATATGTAGTCGGTTAAATGCATGCTATGCAACATCCACGTTTTAACCCTAGCATGTGAATTAGCTATGTCAGTTGAACATGTAGTTTAGCATTCAATTGAATCGAAATTGGATTTAAATTTAATTACATGTGAAAGGCAAATAAATCATACAATATAATGATTAAATAAAGCTATAAAATAATTATTGCAAAGATTATAACGGATACGGGATCTATGTTGGAAATATGTCGAAAAGGAAAGATTTGAAGAAAAGAAAGACTAAATGGATTAACAACGATATTAGAGTTAGTAGTCGATTAATTATATAATTAAGCTACGTCGAAGCGAATCAGGAAGTTCAGAGACCGGATCGAATCCAGAACAGGCGCAACGTCTGATGCGTCCTCTGGAAGAGGCGCAACACTCTGTGCGTTTGTTCTTGAGTGCACAGCAAGAATCATAATCAGTCAGTATTCGTTTGTGTATTTACGATTTATTATTGATCTACAAGTCGAACTGAAGTAATTTAACAAATTAATCATACTAAATCTATCAAATACGAATCTAGAGACTAGATATGGATGGATCTAACCTATAAAGACTCAAACTTGATCTAAAAGATGACAAAATCCACTAATATTGATTATTAGGGACCTAAGACGAACTATAAAAAAGGTGATTCAAATAAGACTAATAAAAAAAGGTTTGACATAAATCTGACATGAATCTTACATAAGGCGAAATACAAAAGAAAATACAAAAGACGAGATTAAACACCCTCAGACTTACATGTTGACGAAACGAGATTAACTAAGTTGCGTTTTAGCGATAACTCGACTCAAATGCAAAGGAAGTTTCCTTTGTAAGAGGATCGAAAATTGATTAGTTAAATTGATTAAGTGTAGTTGGTCAAATTGGTAGGTCTATGCAAAACGTGACGGGTACTCAGAAGGATCCGAGCTTATGTGGTCGATTGATCAAGCACGTAGATGTCAAAATGCTTAGAGAAAGGTCTCGAATGCAAAGAGAGAGAAAGAAGGGGCGGAACACTCGCGTGCCTTGAAAGTGTGCGCGAACCTCTCCTTATATAGGGAGAAAGCCGAAAAGTTTTGGAATAACTCAAACACGGAAAGAAATCTAGAAAATATTCCGGAAACAGGCAAAACGAGCTGGCAAAGAGGCGCAGCAGGAACTCCGACCCTTGGAAGAGGCACAACGCCCGCTGTGTCATTACCAAAGCAGTTTCCCACTTTGAAAGTAAGATTTCCGCGTGTTTTTATTGAATTGCGGTAGATTTCAAATTCTTTTAAATAAAATACAGATATATTTTACCAAGAAAGATAAGTTTTGAAATATTAAAATATCCGGAATATTATCGAGCGTTCGTTCAGGCACAGGTTTAGAAGACGGTTTATAGAAAATGAAGCGGTTTTTGACCCTAACTCCAAAATGACTCTAATGACGGTCAAAACGACCATATCGGCACGTAGATGACGATCAAGGGGTAGACACAAGTGTTTGACCTATCACTTGACGACAAAATTATGATCTATCCTAAATCGTTTCGCATACCAAACATGAGGCCAAATCATCACTGGGTGGTTGGCGGAAGGTGTAGATTCGAGGTATCTACAAAGCCCCCACTTTGACTGAGGGTTGGACAAGGCAAAAGTCAAAGTATAGCCACTAGGTCAATCAAAGATTACAACCTGAGTACTATGACGACGCAAGGCGGTTCAAGGGGTTTGAACCAAGGACCTGGTCGTTGGGAACATTTTAAAGTGTGTCGATTGTCGGGGATGGTCGTTTAAAGTTCGTTAGACTAGGTACGAAAGCTCGCCAGCCATAAGAAGAAGTCATACATGAGCATCTTCTTACTTGGATTAAGGTTGCGATGTGAGGCTCGCCAACCGTCTGAAAGACATACTTAATGAGGCTCGCCAGCCGCTGGGGATAAAGCGCGTAATGAGGCTCGCCAGCCTCTGGGGATAATATCATACGTAAGAATCAACTTGTCTCTGTCTTCAAGTGAACTCTTGTTGGGGAAACATGTGTTGAAACTTGATATATAGAAGGTTATGTCAGGATTGACTCACTCTGAAAATTTGCTCGGTTGTGGCGAACAAATAACTTGATAAAAGATGGGCCCACAGATTGTATATCCGCAAAGATGGGACTCTGCTAAGATGATGTGACGGTTTTGAAACCTGCCGAGACACGGGTCTTTGCTTGATTCGAGCCTTCTTGGATCGTTACTCGGACACGGCTTCGACCTTCCATATGCCTTTTGGGGAGGTCGAAGTCACCTTGGATGATTACGGCATGATTGTAGCTTGCCGTGTGGAGAGGAGAGCTTGGAGTGGCCGTCGGTGGCCATGAGTGTTGACTGAGAGGAGGCAAGACAAATGATAAGTTGGAACCTGCTGGCAGGGGCGGCTTCTCTTCCTGGGTTGGTGACGAGCTCTTACGTTAGAGACTACTTTGCGGGTAGGACTCCGACGAGAGTAAGGATAGGTGGAGAGATGGTGGCTCCTCCTCCTTGTACTTCTGAGCAGAGGGCTCGGCTTTGGCTCTGGTGGTTCTTGTCTTCAATTTACTTCGGAGACAAGGAGGAGAGGCTATCACAAAGCTTATCCCTTTTCTTTCTGACTTGAGTAGCTTAGGTCGCTGGGACTGGGTTACTCCCGGATTTGCGGTCCTCACTCGCTACATGAGGGCCATGGTTAGGCCGAAGCTGATGGAGAAGGGGACTTATTGTGCTACACTTGGTCCTGCACTCTTGCTGAAGGTATGAACCTTCCTTTTGTACCTTATTGAAAGAACAATAATCTTGTTTTGCATTGAAAGATCAATAATTGATTTTGACGTTGATATTGTTATTATCTTTTTTTGCAGGTGTAGGTGTACTCCTACTTTTTGGGCTTCGCGCCTAAGAGGACGGAGCCTAAGCCGAGGGAGTATCCAGTTTTGAGGGTCTGGGCAGTGTGCCATAAGAAGAGCAAGCGTTCTTCTTACGATGTCTGCATGAGGGGCGTGAATGCCCTGCAGCTGGAGCACGTAATTATCTCCGACTGCGTTCTTTTCTGTCTTTTATTTTGGAGAAAGATGATAAGGAATGATCCTTTGTCTTATCACCGTCTGAAACTGGATCACAAGAATGACCTCTTCCTTTCTTTGTCTTAGTGGGTTCCGAGACCTTGGGTTGACTACTCGGACGCACCAGCTTTCGTGGCTGAGGTCCTGCTTCCTAGGAGCTCGAGTCGATTGCTGCTGAGGACGCCCATAGGACCTGTGTGGTACTTGGGCGAGCGTTTGACTCGGCAGTGCTCTCGTGAGGCTTTTACGGTCCCCATCGATCCTTCAGGGTCGATGTTTAGGGAGTCTTCTGGCGCTGAGAGAGAGGCTGACCTGGCTGGCGTGAGTGGAGACGCCCTCCTTCTTCCTGGCGAGGATTACCCAGGGTTCGTTCGTCGGAGATTGGCGTACTGGCCGATCGTGGTAAGCATTACTTGTTTTTTGTTGTATTGAATTTTGTGAATTGATAAGTTGTTTGTTGATGAACCATTTTATATTTGTAGGAGATCGAGGTGGTGGGCGTCGATCCCCCAGCTTACCCTGAGGTGCTTGAGTACACGGATGCGGCTGGCTCCACGACAATTTCAGAGCTTCGTGAGTTCAGCGTAGCGGTGACTGATGCTGGCTTTGAGGAGTAGGAGCACCTCGTGAGGAGGGTGAGCTTCAAATCCATGAGCATCCTTGTTGCATAGGAATGCATTTGTTTTAACTATGATTTGTATTTGACTGTAGGTTGTCCCGTCTCGGCATGTTGCGCTATGAAGGGTGGCCAACTGGTTGCGGGCTACAACCGTTGAGGCACTCACAGATGGGCAGGACCGATATGTAGGAACCTATAATTCCCTTTTCATTTATTGTTGCATTTTTTATTTTTGAAATGAAATGATTGACTGAAATGAGGCATTTCTTTCGCGAAGAGCCTTGGAGCGCGAGCTGGTAGAGTCTCGGGCGGAGACAACGGAGTCTCGAGAGGAGATAGCTCATTTGCTAAGAGAGCTGGATGCCCGGGATGCCGAGATTGCCGCCCTCGAGGTTTTAGCTGGGTTACTGGCGATGAAAATTAGCCGTCTTGTTTTATTTGTTGACTTTGGATATTTTGAACTTTGTTTTGAGTTTGTTGTACATTTGGATTTGTTTTCGGGCGAGAGCCCCCAGTCTTGTGTATATATTCCCTTTTTGACTGTGTTACGACGGCATGGGTGCCTTTGCTGTTGGATTTCTTCTGTTCCTGCAGGTTGGCTTAAAGACGGGTTTGGTAGCTGATGGTTTCTGCCGTCATGTCGCCAGAATTTACATAGAATTCACATAAATTACATGCGGTAAATATCAAATAATCTACTCAAACATTTTACATGTGATATATCGGTAGCCTAAACTGGCGCGAAATGAGTGCTTGAATATGACAAAACGCGATAAAATGTATGAAAATGTAAAAACACGATCGACAATGGGGAGGGTTACCCACTAAAAAAAAGAAAAAAATTATATATAAGTTTAGAAAAATGGAAATGAGAAGATTTTCCTAAAAAGAAAAGAAAAGAAAATGAATAAGTGTGCGTAATTGGCAAAAATGTCGATTATCGTCTAGAAAACGAAAGCCTTGTGACTCTTCGAAAGGGCGCAGATATTGCTGCGTCATTTCCCGGGCTTGAGGGCTTACGTCATGGATAATTGTGGTAGCTGGGAATCTGGGATGCAATGAGACGACGACCACTTTACTTTTGCTGAGTCTTTAGAGTTGTTAAGATTAGCTCATTGTATTTCGTTGTAATTGGATTTCTGTAAAAAGGATAAACTGTAATTAAGACTAAATGTATCTTTATTGTCTATTTAATATGTGCTACCTTTGGCAATTGAGATGGTAGCGCCACTATTTGTTAAGGAATGTCTTGCTAAAGGCTCCTTGGGAAGTGTGGGTGTTATAGTACCCGCCAAAATCACTAATGTTCACTTTCTCGTTGACTTTTATATGATCGACTTATCCGACGTCAACCATACCATCTTGGGATAACCTTTTCTACATACCGCAGTTGAAGTTATTTATGTCAAAGGTGATAAGATCGATGACCTTGGAAGTAAAAGGTGCTCAAATAACATTTCAGAAGGCTAACACATTTGTAGCTCCTAAGGCAAAAGAACCTTTTGTTTTTATAAATGGGAATGTACTCATCCTTTTATGCCTTGATCGTCACTAAAGGTTCTCATGGAGGTGGACTTTGGTTTGTGTTCCGCTGGAAACTGCAAAGGAATTTGGGAATCCTACTTGGATTGAAGTAGATAGTTTGGAGCAGATGATACATCTATTAAGGAAAAGCTCGGGAATTCTTGAGCTCTATGACAAAGCTTGATCAAGAGAAACTCAAAGTTGAGCAAGATTTAAACTTGCGATTCTCGGGAGGCAACCGGTGTTTTTTTAGACAGTTTAATGTTTTGTTTTAAGACATATCGATTTGGTTGTAATAGTTAAGACTATTTTGTTGTTTTAAATAATTATTATTTCTTTTGAATAAATGTAGAAAATAGGTGAAGAGGTGAAAATGTTGAATATAGTGACAAATTACGTCTCCAAGCTATCGGGGTTGGTAAACCCGATAAGGGGCGTAGCTACGAGACACAAAGGAAAAAAAACCTAAGACATTCAAAATCGCCTAAAACTGATCAACCCCGATTGAGGACGTAAGAAAATATTCGTACATTGTTTTTAAAAAAACGTGATTTTGGCTAAGTGTTTTTCATATTTTTCATTCAACTCGGCTCCTTTTTTTCTCACTCTACTTTCATATTTCCACCATTTCTTCACCTATTTATTCCTCTCATCATCAATACTTTCTAATTAATCACTCCTAAGCATCAACAAGTAAGTATTAAAGCTCTCAATCTTTGTTTTCTTCATTTTTTATGCTAGAAATCAATTAGTTTACTCAAACCCTAATTTTAATGAGTTGAATTGGTTTTGTAGCACAGATACTATGTTCTAAAATAAGATTATGCTTTAATTGGTGCTATTAAATACGATTTGAGTAGAGTTTACTCAATCTTATGCTAGTTTGCTTGAAATTTCAGATTTTTGATGGATCCTAAGAAGAGTACTAGGCCTAACAAAAAAACTAGGACGACGGAGTAGGGAGAAGGTAGCAGCAATCCCGCTGAGGATGTCAAAATGCAAGAGGCGGAGGAGATACCTCGACGAGAGTTTGGCTATGATCCGGATTTGACGGATGTCCATGGTATCGGGTCAATGAAGCAATGGGAGGCGGATTTTTTGCGAAGGTATGCGAGCTACTAAATTTATCAATTTAGATTCTTTGAATAATATAGGTATTGATAAAAATTGTAAGTCGTTGTTCAAGGGTCTCGGAATGAAGTATGTTCTTATAAATAATTATATGACTTTTCCCCAACTTACTCTTGAATTCTTGATTTCCTTTGATTTCTCCACTGAAGTAAAAGGGAGGGTTATATCTTAAATGTTAGCTTCTAACTTTTCAACATTAACTACAATTATAACCTTGGTGCCTTTGCTGAGTTCTTTAACCTCTTGCATAATAATTTACATGTTGAGTCACCCCCGATTAAAACCCCTTAGATACTTGGGCCAGCATTTCCGAGTATCCAATTACTAACCGGAATCATGTCCCCCACCACACTATCCACCATCCCGCCATATGAGTTTGGCAAAGGTTTATGGGATTTGGACTTTTATTGGAAGACATGAGCCTCATTCGGTGAGGCATTTGGAGGTTGAAATTCTTGGGGATATTTAAATGTTTATGGCGATTCACCTTGGGGGATAAACATACCCTACCACTTTGCGTTTTAGTTGACCAATGCTTTGAATCCATCAACGAGTTGTACTATATTGATTGTCTTTGGTGGTCTTATTACCCGTATTGCCCATCATGTTTGTCGGTTTAATTAGGAGGTCACCCATCTTAGACCTTTGCCTCATACCTCGTCCGATGTGGGGAATGGGCTAGACTATGATTACTTGTTTATTAATTGATTTCGCTCATCCCACCCTTACATGATTTAGAGAATTGGGCGTCGTGACTCAATTCGTTTACCCAAGGATGTTGCCTCAATTCCCAACATTGTCCCTTGTCTCCAACGTGTGGAGGGTTGTCCTCCCCACGTTTTACCTTGTTATTTGTTACATCTTGGGGCCCTAATACTCCTCATATTGCCACTTATACTTATCGCACTGAGACGGGTCAATCATCTCACGCACCACCAAGGATATATAATGATGAGATGATGGTGATGATGGTGATGATGAGATGATGAGATGATGGAGATGATGAGAAACATGACTTTAAATATCACCATTATCGAGACTGACCAGAGCCTTGCCTTGATCCCTATCTATGATCACTTTGCTAGACAAGGTGTCATCCAAGCCGATGGACCCCACCCTTCTTTTTATACTTGCCCGGAGGGCGGGTCTGGTTCTTCCGGTTTTGATGCAGGTACTCGTCCGACGGGTCCAAATTTTTGTGGCCCGGGTTGTGGAGTAGAGGGCTTTAGGAGAAGCTATGGAGGGGACTATGGAGGATATGATGGCTTTGGAGGTGGTCAAGGTAGGGATCTCATATACGGTTAATTTCGACCGCTTCCCCTCTTTACTCTCGTGCATTTTGACCTTATTTGACGTGGTTTTCGTGTCCGTTTCTTTGCATTCTAACCCCTGTTTTGTGTACTCCCATATTATACATTCTTGTCTCATCTTGTAGGAAATATGCCAACGAAAAGGAAAGACGGAATGAAGAGTAAGAAACAGTCTCTTAACATGAATGTTGGAGGAAGAAGATAAGAAAAAGAGGAAAAGGGTCCCCAGCCAGTTGGACCACCAACCGGGGAACCCACCCTTACCAAGGAAAGAGCAAAAAGGCTAAAGGAAGTGGAGGACTCGGTGCCGACCTGGCAACCTGATTCATGTCCAGTGGCTCCCACCCCCAAACTCCTTGCAAAATGGAGCAAAGGAAAGAAGAAGACCTCATTGTCGGCCGGCGGACAGCCGGTCCACTGGCTACTAAAGATGAAGCAAATTAAAAGAGGAAGCCTTGGTGTCACTGTCGGTTGGCCGGCGGCCAGTCCATCAGAAGGGAAGCTACCAAGCCCAAAGTTCCATTTTTTTTACGATAAAATATGATTGGCCTCGCCTTCGGTCGGCCGAACAGTCCGCCGAAAAGGACCCCCGTGACCGCAATTCGAATTTTCATCCTTTCTTTTGAGACCTAATTAAGAAGACACTATATATACCCTATTGTTAAACCCATTTGGACACACTGCCCTAGATATAGAACTCTATTATTTAGATAGTAATATTTTTTAATTAGCACTTCAATCTTCCCTTAATTAGTCATAATTACTCCATATCTCTACTTAGTTATTGTTAGATCTAGTCTTTACTTTAGTTTATATTGAAGATTAGGGTTGTAATTTGAGGACTTGAGGAGACTCTTCTTCTACTTATTTATCCAAGTTTGCAACTTTCATACATGTTTGATATAATTCTCATCTTAATTTCATTTACTTGTCATTTAACTATATTTCCTTGCTTGCTTAACTAGTTATCTGGTTGAAGATGCCTTTCCTTGGTAGTTTCATGTTAAAGGCTTCATCTTTAACGTCGGTTCTTATTAATATGAGTAAGTAGTGTATTACTAAGGTAGATGAGGGGGAACTTGTGCAGGTTTATGTTTTGATTGTGGTATTTGGCATAAAAGATTGAGTCTTTTGGTTGTCTCTTTGTTTGTGCACACAAGGTGTTTGATAAAATGCTTGAATGCGTAATTTGAGTTATTTGCATCTCTTTTTGCTAGTTTGAGCGAGAGCTTGAACTTGTATTAAGTTGCATGCGTTTATTGAATGTTTAGGGTGAGGTTAGGGTGAGAATCAAACTAAACCTTAGGCTAGAATCCGTCTCACACCGAGAGGTGGAGACTTACTGTAACACCCGCAAATGTACCCTATTTTTTATATTAAAAATATTATACGGATACTTTTCAGCGAAATTTAGTTTTAGTCGTAAATTAAATTTTCCGTGTCTAGTATAGAATTTCCGAGTTCGTATTTGGACTTTACGCGAGATTCCGAGTGAGTTACGCCTTAAGGCGCTTATGGGCTTTTTCCCATGTTTTTCTACTTACTCCCTCATGCTCCCCTTTTCCCTCATAACCTAATTCACTCACTCACACAACACAACTCTTTCTTTCTCACTAAAAAACCTAAAGAAACCTAGCCTCCATTTTCGATCAAGCTCAAAATCGTCACTACTCCTTCGTTACTCGCTCAAATTCACGTAAGTTCGTCTTATTCCTTCCCTCTCATCTTCCTCTATCCGTATTGGTAATAAAATTACCGTCTTTCTCGCTTTTCAATTTATCCGTCTTTCTCAAAGGTGAATTATATTCATCTTTTGTCGTCTTTGTTTAGGTGGAGACTTTCTAGACCCCGACAAAGATTACTATCTAGTGGAGGAAGGCTTAGCAATCGTTTAAAGACGCATAAAGGTAACGGTGAAGGGTTACTCGATATCATTTACGTGTTTTTAATGTGTTTTCTATGTTAGTAATCGTATTTAGAATAAGATTAGTAATCATAGGAATTGGGTGGTTGATGATAGTTGTTGTTAGTTGATAATTGATATGAGAATTGATGATTTATGATAATAGTTGATGATGGTTGAGTTTAGAACAAAATGGAGATGTCTTGACCCAAGTCACGGTCGTGAAACTCATGTCACGAGCGTGAAATAGTGGCTGACCAAATACCCTTGCGTAACAGACAGTTTCACGAGCGTGAAATATAAGTCACGGTCGTGACTTGTGCAGTTTCACTACACTGACCCCTTTTCGTAAAAAGATCATATCTCCTTCGTTAATTGCTTGTTTTGGGCTTGTGACATACCGTTGGAACCGTAAGAGGATAAGCTATCACCTCCTTTTGGAATTTCTGCATTTTCATTTCTAGAACTCTAGTTATGACCGTTTGAAGTGGACCCTTGTTTTAGTTAGTTTCCAAACTTGTTGTTTTGAGATAAGATCTATGTTTCCTATTTATTATGCTTCTTAAACTTGGTCTAATGCTTATGTATCATGTATTGAATCATGTTTTGGATATATGATATTCTCATTCGCTTATATCACATGTTTTGTGACGGTTTTTGGTATGTTCCCACTTTTGAGTCGGTTTTTACAAATGATACGGTTTGAGCACTATTTTGTCTTGTGCTTTGTACTCTCATTCCCTTGGCTACCTTCCCGTTCGTAAGGCTGGAATGTCGGAATGGAGAGGTATCCTACTGCTTAATGCATGTGTTAGTGGGCATACGACGACGTTGTTGGGAGGCGAACGCATTGCGTTGATCGACCCGGCCGTCAAATGTTGTGTACTTGCGAGGTGGTGTTATTTTCATGTAGCGTACCGCTTTTTATGAGGCTTGAGCTCTTTTTCGCCTCTTTTGTGAATTATATCTACCGAATTTGGGGTACTCGGCAACATTTGATTGACTGAGTCTTGGATGCGAAATGTTTATCGCATGTCGAACTGGAAAATGCGATTCCGGGATTCTGGCCAGATTTAGACTAGGACCGTATTATTATCGTCGGCCTACCGGAGGAAATTAGTCCACATATACGAAATGAATTGAATCGTGTATGCGTTCAGGGAATGTCTTTATCCCGTGGATGCCTTTTAATCATACTTGCCATGTACACGGTGCTAGTGCGTTTCATTTACCGTGAGAGATGTCGTCATTGTGTCGTTGTGTTTGGATGGGTGATTACATGATTGATTATTCATGATCATACCATGACTTGGCATGGTTTGTTTGTCGAGTCTCAATCTTATCAAACTTATACCGCTAAAGGTGAGATGCAAGCCCTAGTGAGCGTATTCGGTTGCCTAAGAGTGTCTTCCCCGAGTCTTTGTATAACATGATGGATTCGGACTTGTATCTCATATGCTCTTATTATTATATATTGAATTGTCTATCTATCCTTATCGTATTTCACATGTATATCTATATATGCATGCTTCTACTTTTGTATTTCCTTCTATGTACGTTTAATGTGATATGGCTGGGAGAACCCGTAGTTACTCCCCACTGACTGTGGCGTTCATGTTTTTCATGGATGAACAGGTTGCTTGATTGGATGGCTTTTTGCTTGTGGTATTTTGGGTTCGGGTGTGAGCTAGCGGGCGTTGTCCCTGGATGAAACACCTCTAGACGTTCATTAGCTATATGCTAAATAACCTTGTCTTTTGTTAACATTTTGAGAGACTACGTCTCTTGTAGTATTTTATATTTGGTTTGTAATTACTGACATTCCTCGTATTTCTATCTTGCATGTATAAAGGTTTTTAAAAATACCGTATTTTCCGCTTTATAAATCACATACTTGTTATGTTTTATTTTCGCATTCGCGAGGGTTGTCACAGTTGGTATCAGAGCTTTATCGCTCCCGACGCACACACGTGAACCCTAAACTTAAACTACTTGACCTTGAAATAATAAATGAGAGATGGGTAGACTTAAGGACCTAAGGTGGTAGTCTGTGGTGTACTTGATGTTTGTTAGGTTCTAACTTGTTTGTTTGATTGTGTTGAGTGATGTTATGTTTGTTTGTATCTATCGTCTTAAGGTGGATCATTGTGTTACCTAGAAGAAGTATCCTCTACCGAAGATTTGAAGATTGACAAGCCTAAATGAAGTGTATTTCTTCCTCATCGATGTTTTCTCTCGTCCTTAATGTATCATGCTCTCTTCCTTCTATCTAAGTGCTTCTTCATCATCTAACTTCTTTTCCCCTTTGAAATTACTCTTGTTACTTTCCTCCTCCTTATCAATTTGTACCCTCAACATCCTTATGTGACCTTTTGTGGACACCATACCCTTTTGTTTGTGGCATATTGTACTTGTTCGGAAGATTTTTAGACTTGGTGGAATGTTAGTGTTGATTAGAATGAATTTGGGATTCGAGAAAAATTGTGTAGACTTAAGTTCTCCTCTAGTGGTGAGAGTTGGTATCCTTGAGGAAAGTGTGGTGAGGTATGTTTAATGATTTTAATGTATAAATTCTTGCCATGACTTGTGTGTAAATAGTTCATGATATTCGATGGTGTCAGGTCGAATGAGTTGGCTATGACTTCTTAACTCAATTAGTAAGTTAGTCTTTTGGACTTAGAAGTTTATTATTGTTTTGAAGACCATGCTTATGATAGGTCTAGTTGGTGTAAATAAGAAGTTTAGAATGATACCTTGAGGTGTAAAATGCTTTTGAGACTAAGTGACTTTATGTGGATTCTAGTGTATGTGTTAGAGTATACGCTTGGTGGAAAAGTACTTGGCTATAATTCTTGGATTTAAAAGTATGATCTTATATCATGGTATCGGAGACTTGGTTGAGGTAGTAAGTCGTCATGATAGATTAAACCATGTTACTTAAGGACTATGGACATGAGTGGAATCTGATTAGATGAGCTATGATGGTGATGCCTTAGGATGTTGATGATGACGATCTGTTTGGTGTTCTACCTTGAGGGCCATAGGAGTTGAAAAGAGATTAGTATGAAGAATTCCTTGTTAGTCCTTCGGTTTTGAAACTTTTGAGAATGTGTCAAATTTTGGAATTTAGAGAATGTTACTATGCTTGAGTTGCAATTCCGCATTTGGGAATCCGTGTGATATGAAAGGATGGATGGAATTGGGTTGTAATCGATTTGTTAAATCTAGGTGTACCTTACTTTGATGATTGTGGTACGATGGTCCCTTGTAAGAGACCTTTGTTTGGGATGAGTTGCTTTACTATCACCCTAAGTCTGAAAGGAGAAATTTTGTGGATTAAACTTAAACCTTTACTCGTGCCATCATTCCTTTTCATTTCCATTCTTGAATGTTTTTGTCAAGATTGATCTTTAAGAAATCGCAAGCTCGTATCTTATTTCTTACTCGGATATATTCATACCTCTACTATCTTCTTTGTCTCTTCTACCCTCGTATTTTTCCAGCGCTCCCTCTTGTAAATCTCTGCCTTATTTATTCTCTTTTTCTCCTTGAGAATCCTTATCGTTTTCCTATCTTTGCTCTCTCTTCATCTTTTTCTCTAGTGATTTGATATTCCGTTTGTAAGGCTCAGAGGAAATAACGTGTAATGTAATGGGGGATTCTTTAGCTAGACTATGTGTCATTGATTGAGCAACATTTCAGGTTATATTTCCTCATGGAAATAGGACTTAAGCTCTAGGAGAATCCCAATAGTTGAAATGTATACTATCCTCCCTTAGTGGTTCTAAATTTGGAGCTTGGTATTGTAGTGTTATTTTGAGAATTGAGTTGATCATGATAATAGTTTGTTGATGTTGAGTAGTATAACGGTTGCTTGGGATATCATTTGGGAATTAGATGTCTCTAATTGGTGGATTCTAAAAGAGACTTTGCTTTAGGGAATTTAAGCCGGTAACCCAAGGTTTGAGGAGTTTTGTCATAAATGAAAATTGATTCATTTTGAGTTTTAGATGATCTAGATGAATTGAATGGTTGTCTGATTGCCAAGTGATTGGCCATTTGTGGTTTGGAATTTGTAATTTTCTTGTATTCTTAAGGAATCATAGTTTGAGATTGAGAAATGTTCGTTGCAAGCTTTGGATAGTGAGTGCTCGGTTGTTATGGAATATAGAGTTAGAATGGTGAACTCATTTATCTTGAGAATTACTAACCATCATAATTTGCTAATGTGACTATTTGTATTTGAGGCTTCAAGCGTAGTAATGATCGAATTAAGGATGTTATGGTGTATTAAAGAATCCTTATAAGCGATAATGGATTGTGGATTTTCCCTTGTCGTGAGACTTTGGATGAGGCTAGTTGGATCTTAGATAATCATGTTTGTTGCTTTGATTTTGTTTTGACTTTCGAGGATGAGAAAGCTCATTGTAAATTTAGGATAATGAGTTTGAAGTAAATTGAATCAGGGGATTTTCATGGTAAGTCTCCTTTACCTTGTGGTTGTTAGCGATCATGTTTCCTTGGATATAAATATTTTGTTGGTGGTTTCTAGTTAGGGTTTTGATGAAACTAAGAAGATTAGAGTTCGTAATGAATCTTACATGTGGATTGTTAGTTGTGGAGTCTACCGTGCCGATGGATTTCAGTAGATACTAAATGGATCTGAATAATTAGGTTATTGGCTTGAAATCTCGTGATTATGGAATATTTTTGTAGGATTTCTTATGATTGAAAATGATGAGTTGCAAATTGGGTAAATTGCATTCTCTTGAGGATTTGGTTTATTAGTAGAGTTAGTAATGTCGAATTCTTGTAGATCTTCCTGCCGACTTTATCTCGATCTTCATATCCCAAAGAGTTCAATTTGTTTCGTTTTTGCGTGTTTTGTATATATTTTGTTACCCTGAATTGTATGTGAATTGTGCGAGTAGCTCTATGTACGTATAATGTCCTGTTATTTGATTTTATCTTTGATAAAACCTTCAAATTTCCATATTATATTTCTAGTTTAACGTTTCAAAGAAGTCTAAAGATGGTTTGTGTACCCTCTTTTTGGAGAAAATAGATTTCTTTCCCTTTTATATTTGGATTTTGTGTTTGGTTGGATGTTTGGACTTGTTATTGGAGACGTCTGGTGACTAGTCCTGCACTTACTTACGCTTGTTTTTTATTTCGATTTCACTATTTCGACTTTGATTTGATCTGGATAATTAGAGTTCTCGTTCGCGACGGGCACTCTTGAGATCCGTAAGTAAGTTTCACACTTATGAAAAATTTCCTTAAACCATTTTCGAGATGAACCTCGTTTCATAAATATTTCCCTTATAAAAGTTTTCGTATTAATTTTGAAAACCGATTCTTGTCCTTGATACTTTTGTTTTCTACTCTCAAGTTTCGAGGATGAAACTTTTTAACAGGTGGGGTGATTGTAACACCCGCAAATGTACCCTATTTTTATAAGTAAAATATTTTACGGATACTTTTCAGCGAAATTTAGTTTTTGTTTAGAATTAAATTTATCGTGTCGAATTTAGAATTTCCGAGTTCGTATTTGGATTTTACGCGAGATTTCAAGTGAATTCTGTCTTGAGGCGTCTTTGACTTTTCTTGACTTTTTCCACTCACTCTCTTCATATACTCCCTTTAACCTAATTTTTCCTCACAACTCATTTCTTTCTTCATCACTAAGAAATCAACCAAAACCTTGCTTCCATTTTTGATCCGTCTTATAATCGTCATAACTCTTTCATTTCTCGCTCAAATTTACGTAAGTTCGTCTTATTCTTCCCCTCTCATCTTCCTCTATCCGTATTGGTAATAAAACTACCGTCTTTCTAGCTTTTCAATTTATCCGTCTTTCTCAAAGGTGAATTATATTCATCTTTTGTCGTCTTTGTTTAGGTGGAGACTTTCTAGACCCCGACAAAGATTACTATCTAGTGGAGGAAGGCTTAGAAACCGATTAAAGACGCATAAAGGTAACGGTGAAGGGTTACTCGATATCATTTACGTGTTTTAATGTGTTTTCTATGTTAGTAATCGTATTTGGAATATGATTAATATTCATAGAAATTGTGTTGATGATGATACTTGTTGTTGTTGAGAATTGATATGAGAATTGATGAGTTATGATAATAGTTGATGATGGTTGAGTTTAGAAGAAAATGGAGTTGTCTTGACCCAAGTCACGGTCGTGAAACTCATGTCACGAGCGTGAAATAGTGGCTGACCAAATACCCTTGCGTAACAGACAGTTTCACGGGCGTGAAATACAAGTCACGGTCGTGACTTGTGCAGTTTCACAGCACTGACCCCTTTTCGTAACATGATCATATCTCCTTTGTTACTTACTTGTTTTGGGCTTGTGACCTAGCGTTGGAACCGTAAGAGGATAAGCTATCACCTTAACTTGGAATTTATGCATTTGCATGTCTAGAACTCTAGTTATGACAGTTTGAAGTGGACCCTTGTTATAGTTAGTTTCCAAACTTGTTGTTTTGAGATAAGATCTATGTTTCTTATTTATTATGCTTCTTAAACTTGGTCTAATGCTTATGTATCATGTATTGATTCATGTTTATCATATTTACATTTATATAATGCCCTATTCTCATGCTTGGTGACGGTTTTTGATATGTCCCACTTTGAGTCGGTTTTTACAAATGTTACGGTTTGAGCACTATTTTGTTATGTGCTTTTTACTCTCATTCCCTTGGCTACCTCCACGTTCGTAAGGCTGGAATGTCGGAACGGGGATGTATCCTACTGCTTAATTGCATGTGTTAGTGGGCATACGACGACATTGTTTTGTAGGCTAACGCTATGCGTTGATCGACCCGGCCGTCAAATGTTGTTTACTTGCGAGGTGGTGTTATTTGCATGTAGCGTACCGCTTGTTATGAGGCTTGAGCTCTTTTCCGCCTCTTTCGTGAATTATCTACCGAATTTGGGGTACTCGGCGTCTTTGATTGACCTAGTCTTGGATGCGAAATATTATCGTTTGTCGAATCGGAAAATGGTTATTCCGAGAGTCTGGCCAGGTTTAGACTAGGAA
>JAIUZE010067228.1:0-32973 GCA_022085475.1 Heliosperma pusillum
AGAGATCTCTGATAGATTTTCCGGTCAGACAGTTACTCTCCCTATCAAGAAAACCACTCTAGATATTATCAATCGCAAGTGCGACCTGAAAGACACCTTGCGTTGAGTGAGAGATGTGATAAAGAGACAAGAGAATTGGTGACGCACACTTGTGTCAGACAAGTGGGAGATTGTTGGAGTAGGTGTCCTCCACAAATAGTGCGCCACATAATAAATCTTATTAAGGAATATAATTGGGATATTATTGACTATATATATGATTAGTCAGTTGATTAACGTAAATCAATAACGGTTGGCTGACTAGAGTTTGACGTTATTGTCGTTTGACGGCGGTGATCAACTGATCCCTTGCGGTCACACCTAAAGGATGAAATCCAAATAGTAACTAATTATTTGTATACGATACAGTTAATTAGTACATTACATATATTCGATATGTACGAGAGTTAATTGTTAGAAATTGAGTTAAGAACTCAAATTCGATTAAGCTTATTTTTCAATTATGCGATAATTGACTAATAAATTTATATCTTATTTTAATACGATTAAATAAGATTTAACTTAGTAATTAATCGTGAAATTACTAAATTAGTTGAGGTTTTGAGATAGAGGTAATTAGTTAATTATATTTACAAGGAGTTGTAAAATAAATTAACTAAGCATTGTGGGACCCATTATATATTGATATAATGGTAAAATATTACTTAAAATGTTAATTACATATTATTTATTTAATTGAGTCATATAATTGTTGTATGATCAAATTAACACTTAATTATACATGATAATTAAGCATATGATCAATAAGTATTTGTGAGAAAAATATCAAAAATCAATATGGATCAAACTAGGCCATAATGGCCGGTTATATTGTAGTTACATGGTGATGATTGTTGTTCTTGTTTACACTCTTTAGTTACCAATTGAAAGTGACATAACAAGTAGAATACAATCATCACTTATACTACAACACTCCACCCTAATGCATGTGATTAAAATAAGCAAAATGAGAGACTTGTGATGCTCATATGGACCGGCCATATTGCCTATAAAAGGGCAATATGGTTGATCATTTTATTTGTTCATTCATGCTTATTTTCCTTACTTCTCTCAAAACTCATCTTCTCTCTAAAAATTCTCAAATACTAATATTTACTAAGTATTACTAGTGTAGTAATATAGTCATAATATTAATAGTACAATATCTATCTTATTATCTAGTTAATAATAAGGGTAGATTATATGGGTTCATCTTGGTGCAACTTGAAGGAGGTCTTCTAGTTTGGAGATTTCTTGATCATCCATATTATTAGCTTAAGAACAACAAGAAGGTGTTCTTGTTGTGCCCATATTATTTCCATATCAATGTGAGGAAATTTCTTCTTTTATATAAATGTCTTTATATTTTCATGCATGTTACATAGATCATTAAATACTAAATTAACAAGTAATTTAGCAACTAATTAGAAGAGTCTAATTAAGTTCTATGGACTTTCAGCTATGACAAGCCAAGATCAAGCCAGGCCAAGCCACAACATTGAGGAAGACAGTCCAGGACTCAGCAAGCCATGCCAAGCCCCAACACAACCCACATTATCCACACAAGACAGAAACTGAGCCATCCAGGATCAGGCAGACCAACCAACAAACCCTGCACCTAGGAGGCACACCAGGGCATCCCAACCACCCCCACCATGGCCTACCATCAAGACAACCCACTATACTATAAGTTTGCCCAGGACAACCCTTTTTGAAGTCTAGCAAAAACTCATGAAACAGACACCCCAAGCTAGAGTCCAGTGAACCATTAAGGCAGAGAAGGTACAAGGTCAGGTTGTGGTTTCCTTTTGTTTAAGTCAACTTGTCCTCGTCCAAGGCAGGTTTTATCTAAGTCCTAATAAGAGTAGAGTGTCCCAAGAAGGAGCAAAACATCCAGGCAAAGCAACAAGGCAACAAGAACAACAGATTTCCATTTCCGGAAAAACTCCAAAACTGCTTTATTTGCTTTTTTATTCAGTCTGTTTTTGTGTTTTGTGTCTGAACTTTATAGTTGTTGAGCTCGTCCTATTGTGAGGCTCTTAATTAGTGTCAGTAGTAGTAGTTTGAACCCTAAGTTGGCCCTTGGATGATTTGTACATCCAATGGCTCACAAGATATCAACCTCTCTATATAAGGAGGTCTTGTATGTTTGTTTCATTAGACTTTTATGAATGAATTAACTTTGAGAAATCCCTCAAATCTATCAAACTTGTGCTAAGAGTTGTAGTTTGAAACAAGCCTGATACATCTTCAAGGTGTTTGATCAGTGTCTTGTCTTGTGAGTCAAGTTATGTCTGTGTCTTGCTGTGGTTAACTTGCTTGCTGTTGAGTCTAGTCTAGAGTGTTTGTGCTTTGCTGTAACACTTGAAAACTGTCTCAAAAACCAGTCTTTGAGTCCTTTCTCTTGTGCCTTGCTGTAGAAGAGTGTCTCTAAGTCATATCCCTTGAGTTTTCAGCTAAACAACTCACCCTCTCTAAAACAACACCCATTTGTTACTTGACATTGTTCTCAGTTTGAGTCAATCTAATCAAGCTTCCTTAAAACTTGTAAACCTTAGTAGTTTACACTCCAAGGATACTCCCATATCCTTACCATCTCTTTCTCTACTCTATATCCTAATGTCCCAATATCTATTGCGGGTTCTATCTTTCCCGCAAATCTCCTTAAGTTCCCTCTAGGAGAGTTCGATATAATTCTAGGTATCGATTGGTTAGCATTGTATCATGCTAGGTTCAAGTGTCGTGATCAAAAGATTTATTTAAAGAGTCCTTTAGGAGTTAGAATAACCTATAAGGGATCTCATCCCCGAAAAGGTGTGTCTTTGATTTCCGCTATGAAATTGGTGAGTATGGTAAGAAAGGGTCACCAAGCATACTTGTGTATTGTGACTTCTTCAACTACCTCTTTGCCAAGTATTGAAGATGTGCCTATTGTTCGTGAATTTGTTGATGTATTCCCCGAAGATTTGCCCGGGATTCCTCCCGAGCGTGATGTTGAGTTCTCTATAGATCTTGTACCTAGTTCTTGACCCATAGCCCAAGCTCCTTACCGTATGGCTCCAACCGAATTGAAAGAATTAAGGAAGCAGCTAGATGATATGATTGAGAAGGGTTTTATTCGACCAAGTGCCTCGCCTTGGGGTGCTCCCGTTCTTTTTGTAAAGAAGAAAGATGGTTCTATGAGGCTTTGTATTGATTATCGTGAATTAAATCGGATTACAATCAAGAATAGGTATCCTTTACCAAGAATTGAGGATTTGTTTGGTCAACTAAAGGGTGCTTCTACGTTTTCCAAGATTGATTTGAGATCCGGTTATCACGAAATTCCTGTTCGAGATGTTGATATTCCAAAGACCGCTTTTAGTACAAGGTATGGTCATTATGAGTTCAAGGTAATGCCTTTTGGATTGACGAATGCTCCCGCTATCTTTATGGATCAAATGAACCGCACATTTAGTGAGTATCTTGACAAGTGTGTGGTGGTGTTCATTGATGATATTCTTATTTTCTCCAAGTCCGAAGAAGAGCATGCTATTCATCTAAGAATTATTTTGAGTGTTCTTCGTCGTCAGAAGTGGTATGCTAAGTTCTCCAAGTGCGAATTTTGGTTACCTAAGGTGTCCTTTCTTGGGCATGTGATTTATAAAGAAGGTGTAATGGTGGATCCTTCTAAGATTGAAGCTGTGGTGGATTGGAAGAGTCCGACTGATATTAGAGAAATTCGAAGTTTTCTTGGTTTAGCTTGTTATTACTGTAGATTTGTCAAGGATTTCTCTAAGCTTGCTAGACAAATGACCCAGTTGTTGAAGAAGGAAACCAAGTTCCTGTGGAATGAAGCTTGTGAAGCAGCGTTTCAAGAGTTAAAGAAAAGGTTAACTACCGCTCCGGTGTTGACTTTGCCTGAAGATGGTGTAGACTTTGATGTCTATTGTGATGCTTCTAAAATGGGATTGGGTTGTGTTCTTATGCAAAGTAGGAAGGTGGTGGCTTATGCTTCGAGGCAGTTGAGAGTTCATGAAGTGAACTATCCTACTCATGATTTGGAATTGGCCGCTGTTGTTCATGCTTTGAAAGTGTGGAGACATTACCTTATTGGAGTTCATTGTCGTATATTCACCGATCACAAAAGTTTGAAGTACATATTTACTCAAAAAGAGTTGAATATGAGACAAAGAAGATGGTTGGAATTGGTGAACGATTATGATTTTGAGTTGTTGTATCATGAAGGGAAGGCAAATGTTGTTGCCGATGCTCTTAGTAGGAAAGCTTCTCATGCATTGAATCCTATGCGGGTATTACCCGATGATCTTTGTGCCGAGTTTCGAAAGTTGAAGTTGGAATTCGTGGAACGTGGATTTGTTCATGTTGGTGCTATGACTGCCGAACCTGTTTTTCTCCGTGAGATCCGCGAAAGTCAAGTTGATGATCTTACCTACAAGTCTATTCAAGCCAAACTTCTTGAAGGTAAAGCTAAAGATTTCAAGTTTGATGATGAAGGTGTTCTTCGTTTCCATGGCCGTTTATTTGTTCCTAATGCTCTTGATTTGAGGAAGCGAGTTCTTGATGAAGCTCACCTTTCCCCTTCTTCTATTCACCTCGGTGGTGATAAGATGTACAAAGACTTAAAGCTACAATTTTGGTGGCCGAACTTGAAGGGTGATGTTGTGTCTTATGTTGGAAGATGTCTTACTTGCCAACAAGTGAAGATTGAACACAAGAGCCCCGTTGGATTGCTACAACTGTTGGATATTCCACTATGGAAGTGGAAATCTATTTCTATGGATTTTGTTATGGCTTTGGCGAGGACCATTGGAGGTAAAGATGTCGTTTGGGTTGTTGTTGATCGTTTGACCAAGTGTGCTAGATTTATTCCGATCAAAGAAACTTGGAGTTTGGATCGTCTAGCGAAGGCCTATGTTGATGAGATTGTTAGATATCATGGTGTTCCTAAGGCGATTATATCCGACCGAGATCCGAGATTCTGTTCGAGATTTTGGAAAGCTTTGCAAGAAGCCATGGGTAGTAAGTTGTTGATGAGTACCGCTTTTCATGGCGCTACGGATGGTCAAACCGAGAGGACTATTCAGACTTTAGAAGACTTGCTTAGGGCTTGTGCTCTTGACTTCCAATCTAGTTGGGAAAAGTGTCTACCGTTGGTGGAGGTTTCTTACAACAAAAGTTATCATGCATCTTTCAAAAAGGCCCCTTATGAAGCTCTTTATGGAAGGAAATGTCGGAGTCCTGTATGTTGGAATCAATTGAGTGATGTTCGTGATTTAGGCCCCGATAATCTTGTTGAGACTATTGATAATGTGAAGGTCATTCGTGATAGAATGAAAGCCGCTCAAGACCGTCAAAAGTCTTATGCCGATATCCGAAGAAGGCCGTTAGAGTTTGAGGTTGGAGATAAAGTGTTTTTGAAGGTATCTCCAATGAAGGGTGTTAAACGGTTTGGTGTTAAGGGTAAATTGAGCCCGAAATACATTGGACCCTTTGATATTGTGAAAAGGATTGGTGTCGTTGCTTACAAGTTGGATTTGCCCCCGAATTTGGCTAAGGTTCATAATGTATTCCATGTTTCTCAATTGAGAAAGAATGTTAGTGATCCAAGCCATGTCTTTCAAAAGGAAATGCCCGTGCTTGAACCGAATTTGTCCTTTGAAGAGAAACCGATCCGCATCCTTGATCGTAAGGATAAGAAGTTGAGAAGTAAAGTGGTTCCTTTAGTGAAAATCTTGTGCAGATGTGCTAATGTCGAAGAAGAGACTTGGGAAACGGAAGCTTCTATGCGTGTTAAATATCCGAGGGCAAAACTTTTTAAAAGGTGGGGTGATTGTAACACCCGTAAATGTACTCTATTTTTATAGTGAAAATATTTTACGGATACTTTTCAGCGAAATTTAGTTTTAATTTAGAATTTAATTTTTTGAGTCGAATTTAGAATTTCCGAGTTCGTATTTGGATTTTTCGCGAGATTTCAAGTAAATCCCGTCTTAAGTCGTCTTTGACTTTTTCTTGACTTTTTCCCTCATACTCCCTCATACTACCTCCTAACCTAATTCATACTCACACAACTCAAACTTACTTCATCACTAAAACGTAAGATCTTCTTATTCTTCCCCTCTTATCATCCTCTATCCGTATTGATAATAAAATTACCGTCTTTCTCGCTTTTCAAACTTTCCGTCTTTCTCAAGGTAAAGTAAATTCATCTTTTATTAACTATTTGTAGGTGGTGACCTTCAAGATCCCGACAAAGACTATTTCCTAGTTGAAGAGGACCTTGACGCGGAGTAAAGACGCATAAAGGTAACGGTGAAGGGTTACTCGATATCATTTACGTGTTTTACATGCTTTTTATGTTAGAATTCGTATTTAGAATACGATTAGAAAGCTTAGGAATTGTGTTATTGATAATGATTGTTGTTAGTTGATGATTGTTGATGATGAATGTTGATTGTTGATAATTGATAGAAGTTAATTATGAGAATTAGAAATGATAGAACTTGAATTAAAGCTCACGGATTGAACTGGGGTTCCTAGCCGGGTGACCGGCCGCCGGTCTGCCCACCGGCCGGGAACACATCAGTGGTAAATGTTGGATTTTTGTGTAAAGGTGCTCCTGGCCGGGGTACCGGCCGCCGGCCTCCAGACCGGCCTGGAACACGCTGCTCTTTTCTTTGTGATTTTTGTATTAGGCATGATGCGCATACCGGAGTACCGGCCGCCGGTCCTCTGACCGGCCGGCAACACGGCTGTGTTTTATTTCTTACAATTTCTAAAACTCGTAATTTATAATAGTTCGCATGGTTCGTTTATCGTATAATTTTACGTAGTGACTTATAATATTTACGTTTTGAATATATGATATTTCATTCGCTTGTATCACATGTTTTGTGACGGTTTTTGATATGTCCCACTTTGAGTCGGTTTTTACAAATGATACGGTTTGAGCACTATTTTGTTACGTGCTTTGTACTCTCATTCCCTTGGCTACCTCCACGTTCGTAAGCCTGGAATGTCGGAACGGGGAGGTATCCTACTGCTTAATTGCATGTGTTAGTGAGCATACGACGACGTTGTTGGGAGGCGAATGCATTGCGTTGATCGACCCGGCCGTCAAATGTTGTGTACTTGCGAGGTGGTGTTATTTGCATGTAGCGTACCGCTTGTTATGAGGCTTGAGCTCTTTTCGGCCTCTTTCGTGAATTGTATCTACCGAATTTGGGGTACTCGGCGTCTTTGATTGACCGAGTCTTGGATGCGAAACGTTTATCGCATGTCGAACCGGAAAATGTGATTTCGGGATTCTTGCCAGATTTAGACTAGGACCGGGTATTTATATCGTCGTTCTATCAGGAGGAAATTAGTCCACATATACGAAATGAATTGAATCGTGCATGCGTTCAGGGAAATGCTTATCTCGTGGATGCCTTTTAATCATACTTGCCATGTACACGGTGCTAGTGCGTTTCATTTACCGTGAGAGATGTCGTCTTTGTGTCGTTGTGTTTGGATGCGTGATTACATGATTGATTATTCATGATCATTGCATGACTTGGCATGGTTTGTTTGTCGAGTCTCAATCTTATCAAACTTATACCGCTAACTGTGAGATGTAAGCCCTAGTGAGCGTATTCGGTTGCCTAAGAGTGTCTTCCCCGAGTCTTTATATAACATGATGGATTCGGACTTGTAACTCTTATGCTCTTATTATGATATCTCGAGTTGCCTATCTATCCTTATCGTATTTCACATGTATATCTATATATGCATGCTTCTACTTTTGTATTTCCTTTTATGTACGTTTTATGTGATATGGCTGGGGGAACCCGGAGTTACTCCCCACTGATTGTGGCGTTCATGTTTTTCATGGATGAACAGGTGCTTGCATGGATGGCTTTTTGCTTGATATTTTGGGTTCGGGTGTGAGCTAGCAGGCGTTGTCCCTGGAAGTTTCACCTCTAGACGTTTATTTTAGCTAGTTGCTAATCACTTTGACATTTATAACATTTTGAGAGACTACGTCTCTTTGTTGTATTTCGTACCTTAGTTTGTAATATTTGACACTCCTCGTATACTTCTTCTTGCATGTATAAAAGTTTTTTTTTAGTACCGTATTTCCGCTAATTAATTCACATGCTTGTATGTTTTTATTTCCGCATTCGCGAGGGTTGTCACAATCAACATGATTGTTAAATTGGCAATTATTCTAGACATATAATATTATGTCATTATTTGAGAAGAATTTATATTACAAGTGTGACTAATATTTGTGATGAAGGCTCGAAATTCATCATGAATGTCTATATCCATAATGCGGGTTTTGAAGAAATAATATATTGAAATTACAAAGAATTTGTACTTATTGAACGATATCAAGTCTATCAACTACGATGGTTCCATTATAACGATCGAGAAGTTACATCAGAGTATGGATTTCAAGATATATCAAGTTATATAATCACCAGGGGGAGTAATACGTGTTGTACACTTTTTCCTTTTCCATGGTTTTGTCTCACTGGGTTTTTCATGGAAAGGTTTTAACGAGGCAGCATGTTATGCGTGTTTGGAAACCAATGTACTTTTCCTTCACTAGTGTTTTTTCCACGAGAGTTTTCTATGAAGGTTTTTATCGAAGAATGTTTTTTCAGGAATGAACATCCAAGGGGGAGTGTTGTGAAAACATATTGTGGATGCCCATAAGTCACTTGTATTATTAATGTTCTTCAATGTATTTCATGTAGGATGCTTCTAGACTTGCTCTTCTAGTTTCCTAAGTCATAACCCTCATTTCTCTTCATGTATATATACCTCATTGTACTAATGAGAAAGACACATCTCTATCACATTCTCTACATATTATAACACTTATGGTTTTTTGACACTTTTGTTACATCATTATTAATACATGAAGTTATATTTTGGTGATGTTATCTGATATTATCTCATATTTTGCCTCCTTGGAATCATGGAAGCTAGTGTACGAGTGAGTATATTATAATTGTTTAGGCAGACTTGGCATGTGATATTATCACTTTGTATACATTTAGATCAGTTAAAATTTTGGTCATATGATTTATTCTTTATACATAAAGTGGAATATGTAGATTAAGGTTAATTTATTGTCGAGTGATTAAAAATTTTATTGGTTAGAGAATAGCCACAACATCTCTAATTAATTAAAATTAGTGTAGCTCCCGTGGTAATGCACGACTTTTTTCAAATAGGAATGTAAGAGAAATTAACAATTAAATTACAGATATTTAACTTATTCTTGTGAAAATTTCTGATAAAATTTCCTGTTAGTATTGTTTCGTATTAAGAAATACAAAAAAGAAAATTTAATATTACCATTGTTGTTTTACATAAACTATTTTGTCAACTATGTCTAAAAAAATTGTGGTTATTACTTCATTACATCCACAAGATTTAACTTTTTTTTAAGAAATTATGCCAAATTTAAATATTTACTACACAATACGGATTAGATATCAAGTTAAGCGTAAAACCATATATATTATTCATACACAATTTTGTATATTGTTTAAATCAGGGGATGTGCCATATAAAAATATTATTTAACTTTTACTTTGTAAATTGTTTAACATATAAACCGTTGTAGGTTTTCTTTCTTCTATTTTTTAAGTTAATTGACATTTACTCATGGTAAAGAATTTGTCTATAAATATTGAATTGCAAATTCAATTTGTGTACAAATTAGAATTAGAATAAAAGTATTTATGGTATAGAATTAATTAGAGATGATATGAACAATAGTAAGAATTAAATAATGGGACCAATTAATTAGAGAGTTAATATTAGCTGGAGGAATATGACCTTGGCGCAAAACTTAGGCGGGAAAATTTGAGCTTTGTTAATCTTTTAGTAAATAATTTTTATTTTGGAATCACTTTTGGAAACTAGACATTAATTGTGATTGGTTGTATATAGTATAATAAGACTTACCCATATGAATCTTGTTGTATGTATTTGTATGACTAAATAGGATGATATATTGAATCTTGTTTCTTAATCTACCCACATGAGTTAAGAGATGTATATGATTTGATAGTATAATCATAAAGTTAAATTTTTTTATGTATCTAATTGAGTAGAACTTTAGCCCACATGCAAGTTTTATGTCAGTAGATTTCATATTTAAGTATGGTTTACATTAGTAAAACATGATAAAGTTTAAAGTCTCAACTCTTGTAATAAGCATCTTATTTATTATATTTGCAGCAATTTTACCTGGGAGTTCTACAGATGTTAAATTTGACATTCCTGTATTAAATGGTGATAACTATAAGGTCTGCAAAGAGAGAGTGCTACTACAATTGGGATGGTTAGATATTGATTATGCTATTCGGAAAGACGAACCACCTAAAGTTACTAACAAAAGCACTAAAGATGCAATTGATCTTTAAGAAAAGTGGGAGAGATCTAACCTTCTCTCCATTATGTTCATAAAGACCAAGATGTGTGCTAGTATTCGTGGTTCTGTCGATCAACATACTAAAGTTAAAGATTTAATTAAGGCCATCGATGAGCAGTTTGGAACTTCTAATAAAGCTCTTGCAAATACATTAATAATGCATTTTTCATCTTTAGGGCTCAACGAGACTAAAGGGGTGCGTGATTATATCATGCGCATGAGGGATATTGCAGCTCAACTTAATATTTTGGAAGTTGCCATGTCTGACTCTTTCCTTGTGCAGTTTATTTTATGCACTCTTCCTCCAAAATTTGTTCCTTTTAATATCTTTTACAACACATAAGGGTAAAAGGTCAATTAATGAACTTATGGCCATATTAGTTCAAGAGGAGAGCAGATTGTTGATGGAGGAGAGTGAAAAGGTGAACCTAAGGAAGGAAGGTAATTTTCATGCGTTTGTTTGTTATGAATCTAATATGGTTAATGTTAATGATAATACATGGTGGATTGATTCTGGTACTACAATTCATGTTTCAAATACCTTACAAGGTATGACAAATCTAAGGAAACCAGTGGGCAGTGAACTTTCAATCTATTCGGGAAACCATATTAGTTCACGTGTGGAGGCCAATGGGACATGCAGCTTAACATTAAGTAGTGGTTTTATTTTTCATTTGGAAAAGACATTTTTTGTTCCAAATTTCTCTAGAAATTTGATATCAGTCTCAAGACTTGTACCCTTGGGTTATGCCTTTAATTTTTTCAGATTATGGATTCAGTTTTCTTAGAAATTTTACAATTATTGGTTATGGTACTTTGTTTGATAATTTATATCGTCTTGAATTGCAAAATAATATCACTCATAATTCTTTCCATGTCAACGCTGGTTTAAAATGGTGTATTATGAATGAGAATTTCTCTAATTTGTGGCACCGGAGATTGGGACATATCTTCATTGAGAGGGTAAAGAGATTAGTAAAGGATGGAGTACTTTATACTATAGATTTTACTGAATTTGATACTTGTGTTAGTTGAATTAAGGGAAAGGAAACTAACATGTCTAAGAAAGGTGCCAAGAGGAGTTCTAACCTATTGGAAATCATACATACTGATATTTGTTGTCCGGACATGAACGCTAATGATCCAAAATATTTTATCATCTTTATTGATGATTACTCACGTTATATGTATCTCTACTTTCTTCGTTCTAAAGACGAAGGTTTTGATGCCTTTAAATTGTGTAAGGCTAAAGGAGAGAATCAATGCGGTAAGCGCATTAAGATTGTGAGATCAGATAGAGGTGGTGAATACTATGGTACATACACTAAAGACGGACAAGCACCTGGTCAATTTGTTAAATTTCTTCAAAAACATAGGATTGTTGCCAAATACACTATGCTTGGTTCTCCAGACCTGAATGGTGTAACAGAAAGAAGAAATAGGACATTAATTGAAATGGTGCGTTGCATGCAAAGTAATGTTACACTTTCTTCATTTTTGTGGGTTGATGCTCTTAAGACGGCAGCGTATATATAAAATCGGGTTCCTTCCAAGGCTGTCTCTAAGACACCTTTTGAGTTATTTAAAGGATGGAAACTGAGTTTGAGAGATGTACGCATTTGGGGATGCTTGTTGGAGGTGAGAGTGTATAATCCACAAGAAAAGAAACTTGATCCAAGGACTTTTAGTGGGTATTTCATTGGATATGCCAAAAAGTCTAAGGGTTATAGATTCTATTGTCCGTCTTATAGTACAAGGATTGTGGAATCAAGAAATGCTAAATATATTGAGAATGACTTGATTAGTGGGAGTGACCTAATTCAGGACATTGTTCTGGAGAGGGATCATCTTGAAGTTCCATCCTCTAATTCAAGTGACAGATTGGTTGTCATACACACTCCTCAAGTTCAATCGAGTGTTAGACAACCAGTCATCGAAAATCCACAAGTTGCTGATAATAATCAAGTAGATCATGAAGAAAATCAGGATCATCCAGTTGACCAAAATGTTGGTCAAGATCCTATAAGAAGATCTACTTGAGAAAGAGGATCAGTTATTCCTGATGATTATGTTATGTATCTACAAGAATTGAATTTTAATGTTGAAGCTCATAATGATCCTATGTCATTTTCACAAGCCGTAAGGTCTATAGATTCAAACTTATGGATGAATGCTATGAGAGATGAGATGAATTCTATGGCATATAATTGAGTTTGGGTCTGTAAGACTAAAAGAGATTCACTTGGCAACATCAAGAGACATAAAACAAGACTCGTTGCTAAAGGATTCACTCAAAGGGAAGGAATCGACTACACGAAGACTTTTTCTCCTCAAAGAAAAATTCTTTTTGAATTGTCATGACATTAGTAGCTCATTTTGATTACGAGTTATATCAGATGGATGTAAAAACGTCTTTTCTCAATAGTGATTTAATTAGAGGAAGAGGTTTATATGAAACAACCTGAAGGGTTCTACTCTAAAGATGGTGAGCATTTGGTTTCTATGCTAAATAACTCCATATACGGTTTGAAACAAGCTTCCTGCCAATGGTATAAAAGGTTTTATGAAGTGATTTCTTCATTTGGTTTCGAAGAAAATATCATGGATCAGTGTATATATCTTAAAATCAGTGGGAGTAAAGTTTTTCTCCTTGTGTTGTATATGGATGATATTTTGATAGCAACAAATGATAAAGGGATGCTACATGAGGTGAAACAGTTACTTTCAAGTAATTTTAATATGAAAGATATAGGTTAGGCATATTATGTCATTGGCATTAAGATCCAGAGAGATAGATCTCGAGGCATTTTGGTATTGTCTCAAGAGGCTTATATCAATAAAGTACTTGAAAGATTCAGAATGAAATATTGTTCACCAAGTGTAGTACCAATTGTGAAAGGTGACCGGTTCAGTTTGGACCAGTGCCCTAGGAATGACATTGAAAGGGAACAAATGAATAATATTCCTTATGCTTCAGCTGTTGGTAGCATTATGTATGCACAGGTTTGTACCATACCTGACATTGCATATGCGGTTGGAGTGTTACAAAGCTAAGATATCAAAGTAACCCATGTTATGATCACTGGAAGGCTGCAAAGAAAGTGTTGAAATACCTTCAAGGTACTAAACATTATATGCTTATGTTTACAAGAACTGTGAATCTTGAAGTGGTAGGTTCTTCAGACTTCTGACTATGTTGGCTGCATAGATTCACGTAAATCCATATCTAGATATGTGTTTATGCTAGCTGATGGAGCTGTGTCATGGAGGAGTGTTAATCAAACCTTGACGGGTACTTCTACTATGTAGGTTGAGTTCGTATCTTGTTTTGAGGCTACGTCACATGGTGTGTGGTTGAAAATTTTCATATCTGGGCTTAGAGTTATTGACTCTATTTGTAGGCCAATAAGAATGTATTGTGATAATTCAGCTGCAGTATTTATGACTAAGAATAATAAGAGTGGAAGTCAAAGTAAACGCATCGACATAAAGTATCTAGCCATAAAAGAGCGTGTTCAAGAAAAGAAAGTGATCATTGAAGACATAAGCATAGAGTTGATGATTGTAGATCCCTTGACTAAAGGAATGCCAATTAAGAATTTTAAGGATCGTGTAGTGAGAATGGGACTTGGTTCCAATATGTAGTACATTCATTAAGCTTTTGTAGAAACTTTTATTATGTTGGATATTTTATCATTCGGATTTATGCGCATATTAATGAATTATGTTGTGAAATATCATTATTATTTGAGCTTCGAGTAAACATAGGGTTTATTCATTAAGTTAAATGGGTGTGGTTTGAGTGACTTGATATATTGTGATACATGGAAGATTAATTCTCGTTATAAAGGAATTCGTCGCTATGATCCATATGTTTTGTCTCTTGTTAAATGGACAAAGTCAGAGAATGTAAGATATTTCCATAATCAAAATAAGTATTGTAATAATATTTAATTATATTATTTGATGGCAAACTAATTTGGTCCATTATGTGGTGGATTTACCTAGGATTCTGTTCCCACTATTATCTCTTAAAAGTTTACCACTTACGATTTAGGAAATTGTCCAATTGACTCTTTGATGGCAAGAGTCTATATATGGGACATGTTTTTTGACATAAGGTTCACCAAGCCTACCTCATACAAAAAATACACCATCTAAATTGTGAGGTTGGGGGTTTGGAAAACCAAGTCATATATAAGGGATTAAGATATTGGGGTTATTTATTAAGGCGACTCAATTAATTATAAGCAATAGCAAGAGATAAGCAATCGATCTCTTTTATCGCTTCCGCATTCAAATATACATGTTCATTATGATATTAGAACATGTTAATTTAATTAAAGAACTTACAGTTAGAGCATCCAAGAGACAACAAATTACTTCATTTATGTGTGCACGCATGTTTCGTGTGCTAGTCCTTGGTCGGGTCGCATACGACTCGAGTCATCCATGTTACGGGTGGTCAAAGATACGGGTCGGGTCGGGTGTGATGTACCAAAATGAGTCTCAACAATTATTATTATTTCAAAAGTAAAGCGAAAGTCAACATGGCCAAATAAAATACAAGGTCCCAATAAAATTACAACTAAAAATTCTTAACTACAACTCAAGTCCAACTCAAAATACTAGATAAGCTAAACATTCTTAACTACAACTCAAGTCCAACTCAAAATACTAGATAAGCTAAACAAGATACTTAGCATTGTCGATGAATACCCGTGCAAGCCCACACAAGAATCATAAATATTATCATCGAACTTGCTCAACAAATACTCCCCATACGCTGGAAATATCGCATGGGTCATGATAGTTAAACAATGCACCTTCAGTTTACAAGTAAATAATCAACATCCAAGGAATAAAAATATCATCATCACACATATTTTGTGCCATCAAGTAGCGCATCACGGTGCCCTCAAAAGCACACCGCCCACCAATCGCGTTGCCATCAAGTAGCACACCGCCGTGTCCAGGGCACCTCGTAGCTTAGAGACGATGGGCCCTACCACAACAGGTCACCCCAGACTCAGGTCATAACCACGTGCATTGTCTCTTCCATGGTTAGATCATGAAGTATCACTTAAAACACCAAAAGTATCACAATCACATGTCCAAACTCCAATCAACATGCCACAATCATATCATAATCCACATCATTAAATCACATACACGTCAAGAGTTTTGATGAGAGTTTATGATACTAGTGAAGAGTTATGAGGTAAAAAAGAGACAAAATCCTTTTATATTAAGATAGGACCCACGCAGAGTATAAAATAACAAACAACGGTTACGACTATTTGTAGATACCTCAGTTCTACATCTTCCGCCAACCACCCAGTGATGATTGAGCCGCATGTTTGGTACACAGAACGATTTATGACAATTCGTAAGTTTATCGTCAAGTGATAGCTCAAACACTTGTGTCGTCATCTACGCATCGGTACCGTCGTTTTGACAAGCATTAGAGTTCATTTGGAGTTCAGGTCAAAAACCGCTTCATTTTCTAGAAACCGTTTTAAAATGCCGAGTCGGAACGCTCTAGAATATTATGGATAGTTTTTAGTTCTTCAAATTCTATCTTTTTTTGGTAAAATATATCTAGTATCTTTTCAAAAGGAAGTATAGATCTACCGCAATTCCATAATAGAATCTTGGAAATCTTTCTTCCGCAGGAGGAAACTTCTGGGGAAATAACGTAGCAGGTGTTGCGTCCCTTTGGAGGATTGCAACTCCTGCTGCGCCCCTTCTCCAGCATGTTTTCTCCGTTTTCCAGAATGGTTTCGTGATTTCTTTCCAAATTTTGAGTTATTCCAAAACTCTTCATATTTTCTAGTATAAAAGGAGACCTCCGATGTCACTTTTTGGCACGCGAGTGTTCCGCCCTTCTCTTCTCTCTTTGCATTTTAGACTTTTCTCTAAGCTTTCGAAACTTACGTGCTTGATCAATCGACTACGTAAGTTCAGATTATTCTGGGTATCCGTCACGTTGCATGACTGACCAATTTGACCACTACACAATCAACTAATTCAATCAATCAATTTAAATCCTCTAACGAGGGCACTTTCTACGTACATTCGAGTCGAGCAATCACTAAACGTTAACTTAGTAAAATCCCATATTTTTATTTTTATTTATTTTTCCTGCTCAATTAATGTAAGATTCATATCAGAAGTAAGTTCAAAACCGATTTTTAAAACAAAACCTTTTTACAAAACCTTTTTAGCAGACATCAGACGTCGCGAAGAAACACATTAGTAGCTGTGCCTCCTAGAAGGATCGCAGCGCATGCTGCGCCTCTTCCAGAGGCTGCCCTGGTCCTGCTCTTCTTCTTCCTCTGGTTCCTGCGATTTTGTTCTTTTTTGTTTTCTTATTTCCTTTTCTTCGTACATAAACCATATTTCAATATAATCTTTCATATAAAACGTTTTGTTCTCGACCTAAATTCCTAATAATTCGATATTAGCGGGTTTTCGTCTTTTAAATCAAAATTGGGTCTTGGAAATTCGATTTGTTCATATCAAGTCTCTGGAATTCGTTATTGATACAAATTATAGTGTAATTAATATGTTAAACCACTTCTACTCGAGCTATAGGTCAATACTCAATCGTAAATATACAAAGGAATGTTAACTACTCGCGAATCTGACTTCACAGTCAGAATTCAGCTCAAGAACAAACGCAATGAGACCTGCGGTGGCCCTCTGATTTCTCTTTCTCTATTGCTTGCTTATATTGTCTTGTAAATTGATCGACGTATATCGTTACAGACCCCGTTACAGTTTTACAAAAATGTTGTGATCCATTGGGGATTGGTGAGCAGGTCATCAACAGGTAAATCGTGAGCTTGCGCTGGGGAGTTGATGGGATCGCCACCGTTGTGTCATAGCTTCTACTAAGTTAACTAGAGACATAGACATTACATTCAATTTATAGTTGTGTTGTTTCTTGGTTTATTGTTTAAGACGGTATGCCGTCTGGTTTGAGGTAATGTAAATTGAGTTAAACCGTTTGATTTCAATAAAGTATTGTTCTTTTATTGTGAGTTTTGATATGTACTACCTCAGACAACCGAGATGGTAGCATCTCCATGTACTAAGGAGGTCTTGTAAGGCTCTTGGGTATATGGGAGTGTTACACCGAGAGGATGATAAGCTACATGGAGGGTCTATGCATACCCAAGACGGTCCCACCACCTTGGAGGTACTACTTGACAGGCCAAGTCAAATTATAAAGAATGAAGAAGACTTACTAGTTGCCCTCTCGGGAACCAATTGTCCTTACAGGGACTTAGAAGGTCTACCATCTTTCCAAGCTTCCCTAGCAGGAAGCCAAGATCGCGAGCATGAGAAAGAGAGGAAAAAGGAGCCATTTTTAGATTTCCCGAGCGTGACACAATGTCACGGACGGGCCCATAGTCGAGAAACACGTGTCACGGTCAGGACCGACCTGCCACGGTCGGGACAAAAGTCAAAGATTTGATTTCATGGCCGTGACTACATCTTCACGGGCGGGACTTTACCGGAGGCCCAATATCATTCTTAGGCCTATCTATCCTGTTTTGTAAACCTATATATACCCCGTCTTCTGTAATTAGAGGGCATGAAACTCTAAATCTAGAACTCTGATCTCTATATATTAGTCTGAATCTTTCCTTAATCTTGTCCATTTTAACTTAATTCTTGGTTAGTTACTCATTCAAGTTAGTTTAATTGTTGAATTTAGGTTGTAGCTTGAAGATTGGTGATTCAATCTTTGATTATTTCAATCAAAATTCTCATCTTTCTTCATCATTCCATTATACTTGGTATATTTCTCTTCTTACTCTTCTTTTTCCATTAAGTTTTCATATTTTATTTGTTGTTGTATATTTTTTGAAATGTTAATTATTGTTGCTTTCTTAATAAAATATCTTGTTGTTGTTGAATCTTATACCATGATGAGTGAGTTGTAACCTTTCTAGGGTTATTAGGGATTTATGGATATAATTAGGGAGTAGTCTATGCTTGTTTTATCTTATAGTCGATTAATGATCTTATTTTCAACTCTTGCCATGCACATGTTCCATAAAATGATTGTTTGACGACTTGTCTGTTTCTTCACTTTTTATGCATGCTTATAAAATCGAAAGTCTTAAACTTTGATAAAACTTCCTTTTTTGTTGGTAGGCGGAGTTAGTATACGCGTGAGCTAGCTAGTGTCGGCCTATGGTGGGGTCGTTAGATAGACAGACTCGTCCCATTTGCCAATTAGGACGCCAATTGACTTAAACTCGACTAATAGATCCCTTGGCCACCCATATGAACCTACTTACCTCATTTTTCGCCTTCTTAATTAAATTCCAATCGTTTTGTTCTAAGTTTTATCTTAATTGTCGATTTTAATCGCCTTTCTTATTGTTCATTAGTTTTAGATCAAAAATGTAAATCCAAACACATGTGACTTGCAAAACCTTTAGTAGACTCTTTTAGATCGAGTTGAACACCCTCCGTTCCTGAGATCGACATCCTTACTTACCTGCACATAATTATTCTACATCAACAACCTATCACATGCGATGACAATTCATGACTCCCTACCCTCTATATTAGGGAACTACACATACATATTAATAAATGAACTAAATACTAACAAGATGGTAAACATGAACATGATAATAAGATGACAAAAAGAAAATTGAGTTAACAAAGAAAAACAAAGTTGGAAAATAAGAAATGGAAACTTGAATGAAAGAACAAAAAATTGGATGAACAATATTCTTATTATCACTGCCGTCTCAAGAAAAGTGGATTCCCGGTGTAAAAAAAAAATATGAGGCCTCATTTACAAAATCAAAGAATGTAACTACGAAGTACAAACTATTTAAAAAACAATTCTTTTGCGTAGTTTTTCTTGAAGCGAATTAAAATATTAGCGCAAACTACTCTTTGTCTTTCCTCCAATAGCTCGAAAAGCATAATTTTTAGAACAATACTGAGAATCTATAAAGCATAAAAGCAAATAAACAATACAAAATTAAAAATTAAGAAGAAAACATTACCAATATTGATATCGTTGAAACTCATGTGTAAATTTGAGATTTTCATAGGCAATTGAAACTGACAGTATTGCAAACTTTTGAAACTTATCTCTCTAATTGTAAATTTGGAATGATTATGAGGAATTGATTTGGGGTAATCATATTTAAGATTAATTACAAGAGAAATATTGGAGACTTTGAGCAATTTCTTAAAAATTAAAGAGGAAATTTATTTTTTATTTGGGGAAGGCAATTAATTATTTAGGGAAGGACACTGTTTTATGTTGAGGATTACAATAGTGGTGACACCACTCAAATCTTGCGGAAGAAAAAAAAAATAATTTTTACATAATAAAACAAGGGTTGTCATAACATAAAAAGGTCATTACAAAACGAAAATACTATTATACATAAAAATTATACAAGACGGGAGACATATCTCCCGTATAAATACGGGAATAAAAGAGTGTATAATAATATACAATCTAAGAACCGAATATAGGTCCAAGGTAAATACTTCGCTCGCTAGCTCGTCAATGTACCCAAAGTATGCATCACAAACCTGCCAACCGCATTAAATATAAACACGGAAGCCAAAGTCAGTGGGGAGTAACTCCGAGTTCTCCCAGCCACGAAATGTCAAGTTTAATAAAACATGAATAACATAAAAGCAAAGTATATGAACAATACAAAACTTTAACATATATGATATGCTTTTCATGTTATGAAACAGATAACTAACAAATAACCTAGCATGTGAAAGCTATCATGTGAAACCGATAATAAACTATGACTCGAGGTAGGGAAGCTGGTATGCTAGCCCAGAGGTTCCTCTCAGAAACATGGCCGTGATACACTCAAACCCTAATCAACACGTAATCATGTGAATCAGTTAACAATCGGGAATCCAAACTCTATCAATCTTAGCCGGCTTGCATCTCACCTTCTAAACTCATAGAATCATACAAACATGAAAGACCAATACGTCTACAAACAGGCATAAGTTCTTAGTACGGCGATAGTCTACTTCTGTAACTCGAGGCTATACCACAAGGTAGGAAACACATCCTAGTCCTAGACTGAGCAGACCTAGCGACAACAGCTATTCCGTTCCCCGTCCCATGACATAACCGTCTATGAGAAACTCTACTAGGCGACCCCCTAAGCAGAGCTGGCTAGTACTTAAGCTGGCTCCAGTCCCAAAACGGATCAGGCAGCCATGCCCCGACTTGGAGATAAGCCCCCCAGGCCGTGACACAAAAGCTATCAAGCGGTAAACTCCGTATGCTCGTTAAAGATAGTATGGCCTATCAATGTCATGGTCCAAGATACTCATTAGAATTAGAATGGTCAAGACGCCATATACTCATAATCTCTAGGGGACCCGTAGTCAAAACGACACCAACATTAATAAACAGTCACAGGAAAAACATCCTATCATGTGACTAATTTGCATATAACTCATAATCAAATATCATATCGCCTCATATCTACTAAGGCTAATTCAATAATTAAATAAAACCTTACTCGAAGACAAATCCCCGACCCGAGTCCCGCGACGGGTCATCAGTCAAATCGGGGCTGACTAGATCTTAGTTTGACCAAACCCGTTGGATCAAACCGGCTAGAAACAGAGTCTTTATAACATAGACATAAAATCAACATATTCATTACATGTTATTTTAATAAAACTTCTAACATGTGAATTATTAAATCTACGTAAAACCCCGCTTGACTTAAAGGATATCAAAATAAACTACGATCACGTCTTATAATTTCTAACATGTGAGAAATAATAATTTTATGAAAAACCTTTTTAATTAAATATTTTACTTATTAACATTTCCCACTTGCTAAATATTACAAAACACGATAAAAATGACGATAACTCAAAAACCGTCACAAGTCCCAAAGTGGGACCCACGGCTGAGTTGGGCCGGACCCACATGGGCCTGATTTGGGCCTCACGGCCTGATTTGGGCTCAATGGGCTGTTTTGACAATTTTAATAAAAACCGCTTCTAATTATTTTTCGCATGCTTATCATAATTAAAACCCGTCAAAACAACAATTAAACAATCAAACATCGACACAACCCAAAGACCAAAACCCGGACCCACCACGGACCAACCCAGACCGGGTCTGAACCGGCCTGGACCGGTCTGGTTGGTCCGGTTCAGCCCCTTCCCCACGGTTCACCAACAAACCAACACCAATTAATTTCTAACATGTTTTAATCATCAAACAACCATTTTAACAACCATCATACAAAAATCATGACTAACATAATTCATCCAAATTCCTCAAGAACACTAACCATATTAAAATTTCCTAAACAACATAAAAATCACAACTTATTAAAAATCATCAAAATTCATCAAAAACATTAAACATCTTATAAATTCATATAAAATCATAAAAATCATAACTTATGGAAAATCATCAAAATTCATCAAAAACATTAAACATATTATAAATTCATATAAAATCATAAAAATCATAACTTATGGAAAATCATCAAAATTTACTAAGAACACTAAACTTGTTATAATTTCATCCAAAATCATAAAAATCATAACTTATTAAAAATCACCAAAATTTATCAAGAACACTAAACTTGTTAAAATTTCTTAAACAACATAAGAATCATATCTTTATGGAAAATCATAAAAATTCATAAAACACAATAATAACCATTACTTATCATATTACTAACAAAAATCCATAAATCATAAAAAGATGAACCAAAAATAAAGATGAACCAAAATCAAAAGAAACAAAACTTAAAGCTAAGTTACTAACTAAAATCATACATAACCATAACATGAACAAAACTAAAACCTATGTGACATTAATTCGTCGAGTAAAACGGAATTGTTACCTTAGCTAGCCAAAACAATTAGCACCAAAATAATAAATAAGAAATATATAATAAGAAACCCTCCTACTAATCTTCACCCAAAATATACGAGTCACCAAACTCGTCTTCAAAATCTTCCCCTATAAGAAATGACAAGAAAAACATTATTAGAAGTAAAAATAGATTTTCCATAATTAAAGTGTTGAAAACGATTTTGACGGAATTGAAAATAAACCGTACGTGAAGATGAGGAGCGAAGAGGAGAGTCTAGAACTATAAATTAGGATGGATTTAATTAAGAAACGAAGATTTTATGAAGGTTTTGCTCAAGAACGATGAAGAACGATTGATGAACGACGAAGAACACGAAGAACGATTAAAGAAAGTGATGTTTTGATCTTTATTTGAGTTGTTGTAAAAATGAAAAGTTGTTGGTGAGTGGAGAGTGGGTTGAGCCGTGTAATATAGGCCAAATAAAGATGTCGAGTTTTGAAATTGTTGTTACGTAATTGACTCGCGTTAAATAATTATTTTACGGTAAACGATTAAATATAATTTACGATAAAGTTAATATCAAGATATTATGATATTGTAATGAAAAATAATGAAAATATCTAGCTCTATTAGAGGCCTAGAAAACCGTGTGGTATGGTGACTGTCGGATCAGTTTCGTAAACGATTTGCGTAATTTTCGTTAACTGACCGATAAAGTGAAATAATATCTAGATATTATGATATTATAATCAAAAGTAATGAAATATCAAGCCCTATTAGAGGACTAAATGGGCCGTGTGGTATGGTGAGAAAATCGTCTGATTTTGAGCGATTTGCGAAATCTTCGTTGACGGATCGATAAGGTAAATAAATATCTAGATATTTTGATTATTTTAATCAAAATAAATAAAATATCTAACGGTGAGTGGAGAACGATGACACGCGCGTGTGACTCATGCCAAAGTCGATTTTCGTTTTTGTTGCGCGCATTACGATGCGTCGGGAATAGTTAAATGACGTTCGGTTAAAATCGTAAACGTTATTTCTTTAAATTCCGAATAAATTCAAAATAATTATATTAAATTATGATAAATCTTAATAAATCTAAATAAAAATAAATCAAAAATATTATTTTTTTAAATAAAAATTTCGGTCTTCATACTTATGAGACGAGTCGGGAAAAGTCAACGGAAGTCAAAGTTGACTGAAAAGTCGAGAAAAGTCGAAGATGACTTAAAAGTCAAGAAAAGTTTAGGACGCCTTAAAAGTC
Source organism: Heliosperma pusillum (assembly GCA_022085475.1). NCBI lineage: Eukaryota > Viridiplantae > Streptophyta > Magnoliopsida > Caryophyllales > Caryophyllaceae > Heliosperma > Heliosperma pusillum. Next base: position 23,621 of record JAIUZE010067228.1, read on the forward strand.
AAGAAAAGTCAATGACGACTTTCAAAAAGTCAAGAAAAGTCAAAGACGACTTAAAAGTCAAGAAAAGTCAAAGATGACTAAAAACGGTCTTTTCATGAAATCTCTCAGAAATTCCAAATACGAACGCGGAATTTCAAAATACTACTCGGAACAAAAATTTCTATTTTAAAACCTTAAGTTCTACTGAAAGTATCCATAAGCTATTGCTTAGCAAATTGGGTACTTTTCGTGTTGTTACCAAGAGTGTCTTCCCCGATTCTTGAATACATGATGGATCGGCTTTGTATTCTATATGCTCTTATCATTATTTATCGAATTGCCTATCTATCCTTATCGTATCTCACATGTATATCTATATATGCATGATTTTACTTTTGTTTTTCCTTCTATGTACGTTTAATGTGATATGGCTGGGAGAACCCGGAGTTACTCCCCACTGATTATGGCGTTCATGTTTTTCATGAATGAACAGGTTGCTTGCATGGATGGCTTTTTGCTTATGCTATTTTGGGTTCGGGTGTGAGCTAGCGTGCGTTGTCCCTGGATGAAACACCTCTAGACGTTGTTTAGCTAGTTGCTAATTACTTTGTCTTTTGTTAACACTTTGAGAGACTACGTCTCTTGTGGTATTTTTTATTTAGTTTGTAATATTTTGACACTCCTCGTTTCTCTATCTTGCATTATAAAGTTTTTAAATACCCGTAATTTCCGCATATTATTTCACATGCTTGTATGTTTATATTTCCTTCCGCATTCGCGCGGGTTTGTCACGTTGGTATCAGAGCTTATTCGCCTCCCGCGCCCCCACGTGAACCCAACTTAAACTTCTTGACCTTGAAATAATAAATGAGAGTTGGGTAGAAGTTAAGGACTTTACTTGGTAGACTATTTGTTTATGCTAATTGATAGGAGTAACTTAATTTGTTTTTGTTTCTTATGAAGATGGTTAGACCACGTCTAGTTGAGAACGTTATGTTGGAAGCTCTCACTCAAGTGCTGAAAAATCAGCAAGATGCAGCTTTAGCTCATGCCAACCAAATTCCCTCTCGAAGGGAAGATAACCATCAAGGTGGCTATGCATGGGTAGCTGGACAGATAGCTAGAAGTAAGATCGTACCGTATGGTGGTGAACCGGACCCTACGGAGTTATCCGATTGGTTCCGTGAGATGGAGAAGCAATTCGATCTATACCAAGTCCGAGAAGAGGACAAGGTGAGGATCGCAAAGCACTTTCTGGTGAGGGAAGCCGACAACTGGTGGGCTATCATAAGTGCCACCGCCGTTCTAGAAGAGGACTTAAACTGGGCTTGCTTCAAACCTCTTGTGGAAGGTAGATTCTAACCTAAAGAGCTTAAACAACAAAGGCTTAAAGAGTTCATCGACTTTAAACAAGGCAACCTATCAGCTCAAGAGTTTACTACGGAGTTTAATAAGCTCGCTCATTTCGCTCCGAGGCTTATCCGTGATGATGAAGACCGAGCATTCTATTATCGTAACAAGTTGAGTGTCGTCCTTCAAAGCAAAGTGAGAAGGAATACCAATTCCATTGAGGATCTTTATGATGATGCCTTGTGGGCCGAGAATTCAATGAAGGCTATTAGAGATGAAGCCTTGATGAATAATCCCTCTCCTTCTTATGCTCCTAGGCCGAATGTTTATGGGAAAAGGCCGTTTATTCCGTCTTCTTGTAATTCCTATGCTAACAAGAGGAGATTCAATCCTCCTTCCAATGCAAATACAAGGAATCCTGCTCCTTTTATTCCTAGAGCTACTTCAAATGTGGCTCATAAGCCGTATACTCCTCAGGCTCAAGGTCGCTTTTGCAACCGGTGTAGACTTCCATACCATCCCGGTGTGCCTTGTTCCAACCGATCTTACATTTGCTACTTTTGTCAAAAGGGTGGTCATCGTTACGAGGATTGCCCCGATCGGAAGTTGCCCCCTCCCCCTCCTTCTAAACCTAAGGGTTCCATCTTTCTCATTAGCCGTGCCGAAGCCGATGCTCATCCCGAGATCATTATGGGTATATTCTCAATCTTAGAGCAACCGTGTCTTATTCTTTTTTATACCGGTGCTTCTATGTCTTTTGTGTCATCGTCTTATGCTATTAAATTATCCATCAAGCCTACATCTAGTGAGGATACTCCCATATCCTTACCATCCGGAGATATTATCTCTTGTTCTACTCTTTATCAAAATGTACCAATTTCTATTTCGGGTTCTATCTTTCCCGCAAATCTCCTTAAGTTTCCTCTAGGAGAGTTTGATATAATCCTAGGTATCGATTGGCTAGCAATGTATCATGCTAGGTTCGAGTGTCGTGATCAAAAGATTTTCTTAAAGAGTCCTTTAGGGGTTAGAATAACCTATAAGGGATCTCATCCCCGTAAAGGTGTGTCTTTAATTTCCGCTATGAGGTTGGTAAGTATGGTTAGAAAGGGTCACCAAGCATTCTTGTGTGTTGTGACTTCTTCAACTACCTCTTTGCCAAGTATTGAAGATGTGCCTATTGTTCGAGAATTCGTTGATGTATTCCCCGAAGATTTGCCCGGGATTCCTCCCGAGCGTGATGTTGAATTCTCTATTGATCTTGTTCCGGGTTCTGGTCCCATTGCCAAAGCTCCTTATCGTATGGCTCTGTCTGAATTGAAAGAATTAAGGAAGCAGTTAGATGATATGATTGAAAAGGGTTTTATTAGACCAAGTGCCTCGCCTTGGGGTGCTCCAGTTCTTTTTGTAAAGAAGAAAGATGGTTCTATGAGACTTTGCATTGATTATCGTGAATTGAATGGGATTACAATCAAGAATAGGTATCCTTTACCAAGAATTGAAGATTTGTTTGATTAACTAAAGGGTGCTTCTACTTTTTCAAAGATTGATTTGAGATCCGGTTATCACCAGATTCCGGTTAGAGATGTTGATATTCCAAAGACCGCTTTTAGAACGAGGTATGGTCATTATGAGTTTAAGGTGATGCCATTTGGGTTGACGAATGCTCCCGCTATCTTTATGGATCAGATGAACCGCACATTTAGTGAGTATCTTGACAAGTGTGTGGTGGTATTCATTGATGATATTCTTATTTTCTCCAAATCCGAAGAAGAGCATGCTATTAATTTGAGGATTATTTTGGGTGTTCTACGTCGTCAGAAGTGGTATGCTAAGTTCTCTAAGTGTGAATTTTGGTTACCTAAAGTGTCCTTTCTTGGGCATGTGATTTCTAAAGAGGGTGTGATGGTGGATCCTTCGAAAATTGAGGCCGTTGTTGATTGGAAGAGTCCGACTGATATTAGAGAGATTCGAAGTTTTCTTGGTTTAGCTGGTTATTACCGAAGATTTGTCAAGGATTTCTCTAAGCTTGCTAGACCTATGACTCAGTTATTGAAAAAGGAAACCAAATTCCTATGGAACGAAGCTTGTGAATCTGCGTTTCAAGAGTTAAAGAAGAGGTTAAATACCGCTCCGGTGTTGACTTTGCCTGAAGATGGAGTAGACTTTGATGTCTATTGTGATGCTTCTAAAATGGGATTAGGTTGTGTTCTTATGCAGAATAGGAAGGTGGTGGCTTATGCTTCAGGCAGTTGAGAGTTCATGAAGTGAACTATCCTACTCATGATCTAGAATTGGCCGCTGTTGTTCATGCTTTGAAAGTGTGGAGACATTACCTAATTGGAGTTCATTGTCGTATCTTCACCGATCACAAGAGTTTGAAGTACATATTTACTCAAAAAGAGTTGAATATGAGGCAAAGAAGATGGTTGGAGTTGGTGAACGATTTTGATTTTGAGTTACTATATCATGAAGGGAAAGCAAATGTTGTTGCCGATGCTCTTAGTAGGAAGGCTTCTCATGCTTTGAATGCTATGCATGTATTACCTGTTGATCTTTGTGCCGAGTTTCGAAGGTTGAGTTTGGAATTCGTAGAGCGTGGATTTGTTCATGTTGGTGCTATGATTGCCGAGCCTGTGTTTCTCCGTGAAATCCGCGAAAGCCAAGTTGATGATCTTACCTACAAGTCTATCCAAGCCAAACTTCTTGAAGGTAAAGGTAAAGATTTCAAGTTTGATAATGAAGGTGTGCTTCGTTTCCATGGTCGTTTATTTGTTCCTAATGCTCTTAATTTGAGGAAGCGAGTTCTTGATGAAGCTCATCTTTCCCCTTATTCTATTCACCCCGGAGGTGATAAGATGTACAAGGATTTGAAGCTACAGTTTTGGTGGCCGAACTTGAAGGGTGATGTTGTGTCATATGTTGGTAGATGTCTTACTTGCCAACAAGTGAAGATTGAACACAAGAGGCCTGGTGGATTGCTACAACCTTTGGATATTCCGCTATGGAAGTGGGAATCTATTTCTATGGACTTTGTTATGGCTTTGCCGAGAACCGTTGGAGGTAAAGATGCCGTTTGGGTTGTTGTTGATCGATTGACCAAGTGTGCTAGATTTATTCCGATCAAAGAAACTTGGAATTTGGATCGTTTAGCAAAGGCTTATGTGGATGAAATTGTTAGATATCATGGTGTTCCTTTGGAGATTATATCCGACCGAGATCCGAGATTCTGTTCGAGATTTTGGAAAGCTTTGCAAGAAGCCCTGGGTAGTAAGTTGTTGATGAGTACTGCTTTTCATGCTGCTACGGATGGTCAGACTGAGAGGACTATTCAGACTTTAGAAGACTTGCTTAGGGCTTGTGCTCTTGACTTTCAGTCTAGTTGGGAAACGATCCTACCGTTGGTGTAGTTTTTCTTACAACAACCTTTATCATGCATCTATCAAGATGGCTCCTTATGAAGCTCTTTATGGAAGGAAATGTCGGAGTCCTATATGTTGGAATCAATTGAGTGACAATCGTGATTTAGGCCCCGATGTTCTTGTTGAAACCATTGATAATGTGAAGGTCATTCGGGATAGAATGAAAGCCGCTCAAGACCGTCAAAAGTCTTATGCCGATATCCAAAGAAGACCGCTAGAATTCGAGGTTGGAGATAAGGTATTCTTGAAAGTATCTCCAATGAAGGGTGTTAAACGGTTTGGTGTTAAGGGTAAATTGAGCCCGAAATACATTGGACCCTTTGATATTGTGAAAAGGATTGGCGCCGTTGCTTATAAGTTGGATTTGCCCCCGAATTTGGCTAAGGTTCATAATGTATTCCATGTTTCTCAATTGAGGAAGTATGTTAGTGATCCGAGCCATGTCTTTCAAGTTGAATTGCCCGAGCTTGAACCGAACTTATCCTTTGAAGAGAAGCCGATCCGTATCCTAGATCGCAAGGATAGGAAGTTGAGAAGTAAAGTAGTTCCTTTGGTGAAAATCTTGTGGAGAAGTGCTTATGTCGAAGAAGAGACTTGGGAAACTGAAGCTTCTATGCGTAGTAAATATCCGAGTCTTTTCGAGTAAGGCATATTTTTCTTTCCCTCAAGTTTCGAGGGCGAAACTTTTTAAAAGGTGGGGTGATTGTAACACCCGGAAATGTACCCTATTTTTCTAGTATAAAGATTTTACGAAATCTTTTCAGTAATTTTAGGTTTTAATTTAGAATTTATTATTCCGAGTCGAATTTAGAATTTCCGAGTTCGTATTTGGAATTTCCGCGAGATTCCATGAGAATCCCGTCTTAAGGCGATTTTGACTTTCCTTGACTTTTTCCTTACTCATACTCTAACTCCCTTAACCTAATTTTCATTCAACACAAACTCAAACACAAACCACATTTCTTCCTCCTTAAGAAACCCTTGCCTCCCTCTTTATTTTCGATCTTTGAATCATCCTAGCTCATTCGTTCCTTGCTAGAAAAGAATTCAACGTAAGTTCGTCTCTTCTTCTCCCTACCGTACCTTCCTCTATCCGTATTGATATTAAAATCACCGTCTTTCTCGCTTTTCAAACTTTTCGTCTTTCTCAAGATGAATTTTATTCATCTTTTATGATCTATTTGTAGGTGGTGACCTCCAAGATCCCGACAAAGACTATTACCTTATTGAAGAGGAGCTTGACGATTAGTAAAGACGCTTAAAGGTAACGGTGAAGGGTTACTCGATATCATTTACGTGTTTTACATGTTATCTATGTTAGAAACCGTATTTAGAATATGGTTAGTGAGCTTGGTAATTGTGTTAATGATGATATATGTTGTTTGTTGAGTATTCATATGTGAATGGATGAATTAGAATGATAATCGATAATTGATGAATGTTGAACATGGATGAAACAAGGCATTTTCGTGTGATTTGGACCCTAGCCGGTCAGACCACCGGCTGGGGCACCTGCTGTATATTTTGGCATTTTTACGTGATTTTGGAATATGAGGTTGGGCTCAGCCGGTCGACCGGCAGCCGGTCAGACCACCGGCTGAGACACCCCCTTCCTTCCTTTGTTTTTCAAATGACCCTTTGGTCCCAGCCGGTTGACCGGCAGCCGGTCAGCCTGACCGGCTGGGACACACTGACAATTCATGTTGATTTTCGTATTGACTATTGGCCTGAGCCGGTGGACCGGCAGCCGGTCAGCCTGACCGGCTGGCACCTGCTGAGTGTTGTTTATATATGTTGTTTACGGTTTTCAGTTATAATGATTCCGATGGTGCTTTTAACGTATAATTTTACGTAGTGACTTATAATATTGATATTTTGGATATATGATATTTCACTCGCTTGTATCACATGTTTTGTGACGGTTTTTGGTATGTTTCCACTTTGAGTCGGTTTTTACAAATAATACGGTTTGAGCACTATTTTGTCTTGTGCTTTGTACTCTCATTTCCTTGGCTACCTTCCCGTTCGTAAGGCTGGAATGTCGGAATGGAGAGGTATCCTACTGCTTAAATGCATGTGTTAGTGGGCATACGACGACGTTGTTGGGAGTTGAACGCATTGCGTTGATCGACCCGGCCGTCAAATGTTGTGTACTTGCGAGGTGGTGTTATTTGCATGTAGCGTACCGCTTGTTATGAGGCTTGAGCTCTTTTCCGCCTCTTTCGTGAATTGATCTACCGAATTTGGGGTACTCGCCGTTTTCTTTGTAAGACCGAGTCTTGGATGCGAAACGCTTTATCGCATGTCGAATCGGAAAATGTGATTCCGAGAATCTGGCCAGGTTTAGATTAGGAGCCGTTTTATTATCGTTCCTACCAGGAGGAAATTAGTCTATATACGCGAAATGCTTTATCGTGTATACGTTCCGGGAAATGCTTTATCCCGTGGATGCCTTTTAATCATACTTGCCATGTACACGGTGCTAGTGCGTTTCATTTACCGTGAGAGAGGTCGTCATTGTATTGTTATGTGTGGATGCGTGATTACATGATTGATTTATTTATGGTCATTGCATGACTTGGCATGGTTTGTTGGTAGAAGTCCTCAAATTCTTATCAAACTTATATTACCGGCTAACGGTGAGATGTTAAGCCCTAGTGAGAGTAATCGCGTGCCTAAGAGTGTCTTCCCGAGTCTTGGTATCAATGATGGATTAGGATGTATTCATATTGCTCTTATCATTATATATTGAATTGCCTATCTAATTCATATCAGTATCTCACATGATATCTATATATGCATGCTTCTACTTTGGTTATTTCCTTTATGTACGTTGGTGATATGAACTGGGAGAACCCGGAGTTACTCCCCACTGACTGTGGCATTCATGTTTTTCATGGATGAACAGGTTGCTTGCTTGGTTGGCTTTTTGCTTGATATGTTGGGTTCGGGGGTGAGCTAGCGGGCGTTGTCCCTGGATGAAACACCTCTAGACGTTGATTAGCTAGTTGCTAATGGCTTTGTTGTTGGTTAACATTTTGAGAGACTACGTCTCTTGTATTATTTTATATTTGGTTTGTAATTACTGACATTCCTCGTATTTCTATCTTGCATGTATAAAAGTTTTAAAAACTTCATATTTCCGCTTTATAATTCACATGCTTGTATGTTTTATTTCCGCATTAGGAGGGTTGTCACAGTTGGTATCAGAGCTTAAACGCTCCCGACGCACACACGTGAACCCTATTACTAGGGTTGTCACAGTTGATATCAGAGCTTAAACTTCTATTACTAGGGTTGTCACAGTTGGTATCAGAGCTTAAACGCTCGCGAGGGTTGTCACCTGACCGGCTGGGACTCACTGCACCGACCCTTTTTCGTAGAATGATCATATCTCTTTCGTTACTTGCTTGTTTTGGGCTTATGACCTATCGTTGGAACCGTAAGAAGATAAGCTATCACTTCGACTTTGAATTTCAGCATTTGCATATCTAGAACTCTAGTTATGACCGTTTGAAGTGGACCCTTGTTTTAGTTAGTTTCCAAACTTGTTGTTTCGAGATAAGATCTATGTTTCCTATTTACTATGCTTCTTAAATTTGGTCTAATGCTTATGTAATCATGTATTGTTTCATGTTTATCAATGGCAAATTTATATCATGCTTATATCACTTCCCCTTTGATTTTCTCATATGCCTTGGTCCTCAGCCGGGTGACCGGCAGCCGGTCCACTTGACCGGCTGGGACACGCTGTATTTTCAAGTTAGTTTTCATATGATACATGGCCTTAGCCGGGTAGCCGGCATCCGGTCCACCTGACCGGCAGGCACCTGCTGAATGTTGTTTGAATTTCTTGTTTACGATTTTCATTTATAATAATTCCGACCTTTCGTTTATCGTATAATTTTACGTAATGACTTATAATATTAATGTTTTGGACATATGATATTTCATTCGCTTGTATCACATGTTTTGTGACGGTTTTTGCTATGTCCCACTTTGAGTCGGGTTTTACAAATGATACGGTTTGAGCATTATTTTGTCTTGTGCTTTGTACTCTCATTCCCTTGGCTACCTCCACGTTCGTAAGGCTGGAATGTCGGAACGGGGAGGTATCCTACTGCTTAATTGCATGTGTTAGTGGGCATACGACGACGTTGTTGGGAGTTGAACGCTATGCGTTGATCGACCCGGCCGTCAAATGGTGTGTACTTGCGAGGTGGTGTTATTTGCATGTAGCGTACCGCTTGTTATGAGGCTTGAGCTCTTTTCCGCCTCTTTCGTGAATTGATCTACCGAATTTGGGGTACTCGGCATATATATATTATAAGCCCGAGTCTTGGATGCGAAACGCTTTATCGCATGTCGAATCGGAAAATGTGATTTCCGAGAATCTGGCCAGGTTTAGATTAGGAGCCGTTTAATTATCGTTCCTACCAGGAGGAAATTAGTCTACATATACGAAATGTAGCATCGTGTATGAGTTCAGGGAAATGTTTATCCCGTGGATGCCTGTTAATCATACTTGCCATGTACACGGTGCTAGTGCGTTTCATTTACCGTGAGAGATGTCGTCTGTGTCGTCGTTCTTTGAATGCGTGA
>JAIUZE010067229.1:0-24386 GCA_022085475.1 Heliosperma pusillum
AATGGCACCGTCTTTTGAGGGAGTCACCGGTCTTCATAAAAATAATTACAAATATACAAATATACAAATTCCTATTATACATTTATTCTATGAAATGAAATTATTAAAATTATACAAACCGGCGATACGATATCGCAATAAAATTACAACCAAACCGTTATTCCCTTACATTACGGGTAATAACGATTAAAAATAACTAGGCCATACTAGGTACAAACTTTGCATAAATTATTAAATAAATAACATTCATTCATTAAAACATAAATAAAATAAATTGCTGCAAAACTCATGCCAAAATCGTCCTACGTTCAATTCATGCTCATTGTAGCTCGATTTTTCCGGGATTATTTATTTTTAACCATTAAAAATCACTATCAACTTTTAAATCTCATTTAAATTCAAAATAATTAACTAAACTGATTTAGAACTCAAAATTAGTCACTACTAATTTTGTTGGTCATTAATTAGATCGATTTGATTTCATTTGCTAAATATTACGGTTTAATCATAACAATTATGAAATAAAACCAAAATAAAATATAAACATCATAAAATTTGAAACCAAAATTTTTTGTACATTCTGGAACAATTCCAGGAACTCTAAAAATAAAAACATTTTCTCAAAACAGAAAATTTAAATTAATTTTATGACAAATAGCTTGGTATTAATGGTTTTAAAATCCAAATAAAAACATAGATCCTAAAAAAGTGAAGAAATTATGATAATTTCACCAAGAGTATCAACATCAGAATTTAAAATGTACAAAAATTTTCAAGACCAGAAATGGACGTTTCAATTTTATGAACATTATAATCTCATATTATCGACTTTTTATCGTATAAAAATCAATGAACATGCAATACATAAGTAAAATTCACGAAATTTTACATACAATATGTAAGAAATTCATGTGAGATCATATTAAAATTTTATGGCCAGAATCAACATGAAACTATTTTTAGTTAACTTTTAACTCATAAAATGCATGTTAACTCGGTTTAAACGCCAAAAATCAAAATAAATATCAAATTAATCCTAAAATCACGAAATTTGACCACAAACATTTTTAGGTCATTAGGTATACATGCACCAAAAATTTTTGTCAGAATCGCATTTTAACTCAAAATCTTTGATTTATTACTTATCTTATAACTTTAATAAAAATGTCCAAAATGAACATGCATGCTACAGGCTAGCTCTGATACCACATGAAAGTCCATAGACCTTAATTAGACTCTTCTAATTAGTTGCTAAATTACTTGTTAATTTAGTATTTAATGATCTATGTAACATGCATGCAAATATAAAGACATTTATATAAGAGAAGAAATTTCCTCACATTGATATGGAAATTATAAGGGCACAACAAGAACTCCTTCTTGTTTTTCTTGAGCTACAAATATGGATGAACACAAACAATCTCCAAAGTAGAAGATCTCCTCTAAGTTGCACCAAGATAAACCCAAATAATCTACCCTTATTATTAACTAGATAATAAGATAGATATTACACTACTAATATTATGACTATATTACTACACTAGTAATACTTAGTAAATATTAGTATTTGAGAGTTTTTTGTGAGAAGAAGAGTTTTAGAGAGAAGTAAACAAATTGCACAAAATGAAGTTAGTAGAAAAATGAACACAAATGCTCATTTTAAAGGCCATTTGGCCGGATCATGTAGTCCACAATTGGACTATTATTTTGTTCAATTTGATCACATGCATTATAGTGGAGTGTTGTAGAAAAGATGATGATTGTTTTATACTTGTTATGTCACTTTCAAATGCTAACTAAAGAGTTACAACAAGAACAACAATCATCACCATTCTAACTACATCATAACCGGCCATGTTGGCCTAGTTGGATCCATTTTGATTTTTGATATTTGTCTCACAAATACTTATTGATCATATAGTTAGTTATCTTGTATAATTAAGTGTTAATTTCATCATATAACAATTATATGACTCACTTAAATAAATAATATGTACTTAACATTTTAAGTAATATTTCACCATTATATCAATATATAATGGGTCCCACAATGCTTAGTTAATTTATTTTACAACTCCTTGTAAATTTAATTAACTAATTACCTCTATCTCAAAACCTCAACTAATTTAGTAATTTAACGATTAATTACTAAGTTAAATCTTATTTAATCGTATTAAAATAAGATATAAATTTATTAGTCAATTATCGCAAAATTGAAAAATAAGTTTAATCGAATTTGAGTTCTTAACTCAATTTCTAATAATTAACTCTCGTACATATCGAATATATGTAATGTACTAATTAACTGTATCGTATACAAATAATTAGTTACTATTTGGATTTCATCCTTTAGGTGTGACGAAAGGGATCAGTTGATCACCGCCGTCAAACGACAATAACGTCAAACTCTAGTCAGCCAACCGTTATTGATTTACGTTAATCAACTGACTAATCATATATATAGTCAATAAATATCCCAATTATATTCCTTAATAAGATTTATTATGTGGCGCACTATTGTGGAGGACACCTACTCCAACAGTTTCTGTTCCTTTTGTTTTTCCATTCTTCATATATATTTCATTCCTTAGGAACATGTATTAGGTTGTTTTTCCCTTTCCCTTATATACTTTTGTGCTATAGCCAATGAGGACATTGTCTGTTTTGGTTTAAGGAAGTGTTTTACATCCTTTTGCGTCGCATTTGCATTTGTATTGCATTCACGTTTACAATTCATGTTAATTATAAAATTTTTGAAAAAATCAAAAATATCACGTTTATTTTTGCATATAGTTGAGTCGGATTGGAGTCTTGTTCATGATGAAATCGCACTACAAGTTTTTTTATTATGCTATTCTTTGCACCTTTCTTGAGTCACTTAGTGAAATCAAAATAGTGAACTATTGAATTTTGTCTTGGAATTTAAATTTGATTAATAGACTTGACTCGACCTTTTGGCAAACTACTTATATATTCTGAGATTTTAGAGCCTATAACTAGTGACATCTATGACCAGTTCATCTAGGAATGAGAGTAGTTACTCCCCACACCTCGTGTCATTTGCTTGTATATGAATTTTGATTTCTTATTGCCTGCACGCATTGGGTTTGTGGTCAGTATTACGTGTTTTGAGAATATTTGCATCTCCCTTTTCTCCATTTTACCCCATTAACTCCACATAAAGCCATATCTGCCTGTTGCCCTTAACTACATCCCAAACTGAGCCTACCTTTGCCGAGCTAGTTTAATAGTCGAGTTATATTTTACCGTTGTGTCAGTTTTTGGCTCGTCTTCATTGATTGGAGTGGGTTTTTTGTGAGAAAAAGAAGAGAAGTGTTGATTACTGCCTCGATCGAGTAGCTTTCAGCTCAATCGATCAGATTTTGTGTTTATGTGCCTCGATCGAGTGATTTATTCTACTCGATCGAGTGGTTTTCCTCAGACAGCCAAGAAAGAAAAAGAAAAGAAAGAAAAACGGAAAATATGAAAATTATGATGAGAAAAAATATTTGGCTGAAGTTTTTGTTGTCTACACCTCCTGCGCTTATCATTATTTTGTCGAGGTTTATTTGGGATTTGTGTTGTATATGCCTAGATTTGTTAAGGCATCGAGCTTAATTTGTGATGGTTGGAAGAATGGAACGAGTTCTATTGCGGTCTTGTTAGGAACTAGCTTGGATATTTACCCTCACGTTTCCATTAATTGTTTTGCCCCTTCTTACCAATTAGCCCAATTAGCCTCACATATCCATATCTTTGCAAATGTTCGGCACGTGATTGTCCTTCAACGGTGGTATGCGTGTGTACGGTGCTTGAATCATCTTTCATATTAGTTAGCAATGCATGTTGTGTCGGTCGTAGTCTAGGTGAGTGACTATATTTTCTTCTCTCTTTCTTATGCATATTTACTTACCATTTGCTTGTTGAGAGAAGAGTGACCCGTGAGAGTCCGAATTTGGTTGAGTCTTGCAAGGTCGAAAGTCCAATTTATTTCCAAGATTGTATAAATTCGTTCGCTTTCGAATTAAGCTTTGTAGCGATTGAATGAGTGCATCGAATGGTTTAACATTGACTTGTAGTTAGCTCTGAGACTTACTCCATTCCCCTATGTTTATTTTGTTCCATAAAGCTGCATTTAGTTTGCTTGAGGACAAGCAAAGGTTTAGTTTGGGGAAGTTTGATGCGTGCATTTTATATAGACTTTCTAGTCCATTTATGCACGCATTTATATGTCATTTAGGTGATATTATATCACCATATGCCCCTATTTGGCTACTTTGTACTTTCATTACTATTTTGTAGGTACAAGCTGCGTAGTAGCGGAAACCGAGCCAAAACAGTCCATTTTGCATGCATTTAGGAGAATGGAAGGAACGGAACAGAAGCTCTTGCATGGGAAAGCGTGAAACCGCTCGCAATCAAGTCCAAAGCCATGTCCAACACTGCACGATAGGCCAAAAGACCTCGATCGATTATATATTTGGTCGATAGAGGAGAGTTGAAGTGAAGAGTTGCTCGATCGAGCTGTCCTGTGCTCGATCGAGTGGTAGCTGCTGAAAAGTTGCTCGATCGAGTAGAATTGTTACTCGATCGAGTGATTTCCTCCAATAAAGTCCTCGATTGAGTGGTTATTTCCCTCGATCGAGTAGAATCTATCATGGGCCTTTAGTCCATAGCTTAATTAGGGTTTAAGAGTCGTGTTTTGCATTATATAAACTCTTATTTACGTCATTAGGAATTATCGAGAATCATTAGGATTTAGAACTCTTAGGGTTTGGAATCATTAGCATTAATCTTCCATTGGTTTGTGAAGTTTATCTTTGGATTGCATTCGGGTTTATCGACGTATGATTTGTTCTTTACGCCGGATTGCTAAGATTGTAAAATTCTTCTTTTCTCTCTTTCTTAACCTTTTGCCTTAATTACTGTTTTCTATTCTTAATTACTGCGTTGTTATTCATGCTTGTTAATTACGATTTTATTATGTCTGTCGTCATATGTTCAATCGTTTGTATTATTAGCATCGTTAATAACATGAGTAGGTAATTCTCTTGTTTGTTGGGATGAGCGAAACTGTAGTAGAGGCCTGTTAGGATAGATTATTTTAGTTAGTCTTGAATATGAGAATCAGTATAAGCAATTTAATTGAGGTTTAGTCGAATGAGTGCACGCAGGAGACTAGGCTAGGTAGTTAACCCCGACCTGGATCGAGAGATTGGAAGGGAAGGCTTGCTTAGAATTGATAGGTGACTCCTAAGAGGACGAGAGTTAATTAGGAAAATCCCTAGGGTGGTTTGAGACCGAGAGGAGAAAACTTTTGCTCTTCTCATTGATAGATTGACTGACTTAGTTGACCCGTAGATGCCGATACTGCTGTAGACCGAATCCTAGCATATTTTCTCTTTCTCTGATTTGTTTCATATTTATTTCTTCGTTATTTCTCTTTCCTTTAATCTTATTTAGTTTAGTTAAAACTATTTCAAAACCCCCACATTGTTACTTGCAGATTTAGATTTCAGTTAATTAGTTTCCTCCCTGTGGAGATCGACCCTACTTCCGCTATCTTCTTAGTTAGTTGACTTAGGTTTTATTTTTGGTGTATAACGACCACATAAATACTAACATGAGTATGTACCGCGGTATGGTTGACGTCAATCGCTATCTATCCTTAGGATCAGATAAGAATTTGGACCGTCTAGACAGGACGATTGGTCGAAATGGCCTGGGTTGGGTTGGGCCTAAGAAGGCCGAATAAAACGACCTAAAAAGGTCGAGTAATGAAAATCGACAACTGTCTTGTACAAACTATTTCATAACCTTGTTCAAGTTTCACCCTGGGTAACATGAAAGTGTATCTTCCCCAGCGGAGTTGCCAAACTGTAGTACACGGCGGGACCACGGACCGGATCAAGTGTAGAAATATGCATTTGTGGAGTTCCCACCAATTTTTGTGGGAAATTGGAACCGTTCGAATACTTTATGCCATGTCAAGACACAAATTAATGAAATGAACACTAAGAACTCGTTACCCTTAGCATTCTTTGTGTAGAATGACTCTCGGGATGCCAATGAACACGGATGTTTACAGAGATCTGGAGTAAGGGTGAGGGTACGTATTAGGAAGCTCTTTAATCGAACACCTAATCCCGCCCGCCTCGATAGCGGCATCTACTAAGGATTAGGGAAATCGTTTGTATTTGATATGTTATCGATTGTATGCATGCAATGCAACATCCAACATTTTAATCCTAGCATGTGAATTAGATTTTCTCGGTGAACATGTAATTAGCACTCAATTATGTCAAAATTGGGA
The DNA here is from genome assembly GCA_022085475.1 of Heliosperma pusillum. Taxonomy (NCBI): domain Eukaryota; kingdom Viridiplantae; phylum Streptophyta; class Magnoliopsida; order Caryophyllales; family Caryophyllaceae; genus Heliosperma; species Heliosperma pusillum. Next base: position 6,314 of record JAIUZE010067229.1, read on the forward strand.
GTTTAGAATGAATTATATACGAAAGGCAAGAAAATCGTACAATTACAATAACTAAATGAGATTACAAAGATTACAAAGGATTACGGGGAGCAATAATACGACTAAATGAGATTTGAAGAAAAGGAAAAGGTTTGAAAACTAAAAGACAGATTAGGAGCGATAATACGACTAATGGTTAATTAACTACGTAATAAAAGCTATGTCAAGGCGAAAACAGAAGTTCAGGGACATAAATCAACCCAGAATAGGCGCAGCAACAGCTGCGTCCTCTGGAAGAGTCGTAGAACTCTATGCGTCTGTTCTTGAGTTGAATTCTGACTGTGAAGTCAGAATCGCAAGCAGTTAATGTTCTTTTGGTGTATTTACGATTAATTATCGATCTATGGTTCGAGTGAAAGTGATTTAACATATTAATTACTATAATTGGTATCGATAATTAATCTAGAGATTTGATATGAACGAACAGAACCTCTAAAACCCGAATTTGACTCAAAGACGAAAACCCGCTAATATCGAATTATTAGATATCTAAGACGAGAATAAAACGATTTATGAAAGATAAATATGAAAAGGAAGGAATAAAATAAAAAGAAAAAAGAAAAAGAAAATAAAGACGTAGAAACCAGAGGAAGAAGAAGAAGAGCAGGAGCATGCAGCCTCTGGAAGAGGCGCAACTGATGTTGTGACTCTTCGAAGAGGCGCAAATGGTTTCGATTTGAAATCATTTTTGAATCTATTTCTGACGTGAATCTTACATTAAATGAATAAAATATTACAATAAAAAAAGATGGGATTTACACCCTCAGACTTACATGTTGACGAAACGAGATTAACTAAGTTGCGTTTTAGCGATAGCTCGACTCGAATGTATGCATAAAGTGCCCTAGTTAAAGGACTAAAGTTGATTGATTAAAGTTGATTAATTGTGTAGTGGGTCAAATGAGTTGGTCAATGCAAAATTTTACGGGTACCCAAAAGGATCTGAGCTTACGTGGTCAATTGATCAAGCACGGAGATGTGGATAGCTTTGAGCAAGGTCTAGAAGGCAAAGAGAGAAGAGAAGGGTCAGAATACTCGCGTGCCTTAAAAGTGAGAACGGAGCTCTCCTTTTATAGTAGAAAATGTGAAAGAGTTCAAGAACAACTCAAATTTTGGAAAGAACGGACTGGGGAAGAGGCGCATCAGGACTGCGATCCTTCGAAGAGGCGCAGCACCTACTGCGTCTTTTCTCTAAAAGTTTCCTTCTGCGGAAGAAAGATTCCCACGTTTCTATTACGGAATTGTGGCTGATCTACACTTCCATTCTAAAAGGATACGAGATATATATTATCAAAAACATATAATTTGAAAAATATTAATAAAATATCCAGAATATTCTAGAGCGTTCCGACTCGGAGTTTTTAAACGGTTTCTAAAAAATGAAGCGGTTTTCTACCCGGACTCCAAATACACTCTAATGACTGTCAAAACGGCTGTACCGGTGCGTAGATGACGACCAAGGGGTAGACACAAGTGTTTGAGCTATCACTTGACGATCAACTTACAAATTATCATAAATTGTTTAGCGTACCAAACATGCGGCCCAATCATCACTGGGTTGTTGGCGGAAGGTGTAGGAACGAGGTATCTATAGTGCCTAAGGAGATATCAGTCAAAGGTGGGGCATTTCCCATTTTTTATAGGAACTTATATATCAGAAAACAATGGTATCTCCAATTATAACCCTTTTGGGATGTAAAATATACCGTTTTTCACCATCCTGATAGTGTATGAGACAAATGTGTGCATTCGATTAGGGTCGTATTCTATGGTGACGAATTTACCATATATGTCTTTTTCATTCCGTCGAAAATCTATTTTAATATATAGACGCTTATGATCTCCTCCTATGCTTTGAGGTAACGATTCCGCTAGCATTATAGCATTTACCAAAATGACGCAATCTATAGATTGAAATTAATTATTTCGTGAATTGGATTTCACTTTATTGTCTAAGGGTTTATTGCATGTGCTCGGGGTAGAAGTTCTGTATAAATGTATCTCCATGTTATTAAGTATTTTTATTGAAGTTATTTTTTTTCTAAGAGGTGGAATAGAATAACCTAATTGAAGCATAATTATCATACGTATGTAAAACATTGTATGTTCCATAATAGGTCCCATTCATCTACCATTTCGGAGACGTCGATGACTACTCATTACTATTACCTTGACACCAAAGAGGAGTTCGACCCAATACTTTATTTCCGTCCTAGTTGTTTCGAATTCGACATTAGAAGTATATTGCTTTTTCCCTAATAACCAAATATTGTTGTCTTTATACACTGCCTATTTGATTCCATTCATAAATAAGATTTCTTCACTATGAGTTCTGATCTCACTAAAAATGTTAGTTTACTACTCATATGTTATGTTTTATGAGAATATACTGTTGGAGTAGGTGTCATCCACAATAGTGCGCCACATAATAAATCTTATTAATGAATATAATTGGGAGATTTATTGACTATATATATTTGATTAGTCAGTTGATTAACGTAAATCAATAACAGTTGGCTGACTAGAGTTTGACGTTATTGTCGTATGACGGCGGTGATCAACTGATCCCTTTCGGTCACACCTATAGGATGAAATCCAAATAGTATCTAATTATTTGTATATGATAAAGTTAATTAGTCCATTACATATATTTGATATGTACGAGAGTTAATTGTTAGAAATTGAGTTATGAACTCAAATTCGATTAAGTTTATTTTTCAATTATGCGATAATTGACTAATAAATTTATATCTTATTTTAATATGATTAAATCAGATTTAACTTAGTAATTAATCGATAAATTACTAAATTAGTTGAGGTTTTGAGATAAGGTAATTAGTTAATTATTTTTACAAGGAGTTGTAAAATAAATTAACTATGCATTGTGGGACTCATTATATATTGATATAATGGTAAAATATTAATTAAATTGTTAAGTACATATTATTTATTTTTTTGTGTCAAATAATTGTTATATGATCAAATTAACACTTAATTATATAAGATAATTAAGCATATGATTAATAAGTATTTGTGGCCTGACATGGCCGGTCAAGTAAGTAGTGGTGAGGTGATGATGGTTGCTTTTGTTCATGCTCACAAGTCACATGTGATTATGACATGAATAGTAACCTAAAATCATTTCATTCAACACTACACTCTACCACTTTGCATGTGAATTTAAATGAGCAAAATTAGTCCCTTGTGAAGGGCACAAGACCGGCAATATTGCCTATAAAAGGGCAATATGGTTGTTCATTTGATTTAGTTCCATCTTGCTTATTTTCTCATACATCTCTCAAAACTCATCTTCTCACTAAAACTCTCATAATACTAATATTTACTAAGTATTACTAGTGTAGTAATATATACTAATATTAGTAGCATAATATCTATCTTATTATCTAGTTAATAATAAGAATAGATTATTTGGTATCATCTTGGTTTAACTTGAAGGAGGTCTTCTAATTTGGAGATTGTTCTTGTTCATCCATATTTATAGCTCAAGAACAACAAGAAGGAGTTCTTGTTGTGCCTATTTAATTTCCATATCAATGTGAGGAGATTTCTTCTTTTATATAAATGTCTTTATATTTGCATGCATGTTACATAGATCATTAAATACTAAATTAACAAGTAATTTAGTAACTAATTAGAGGAGTCTAATTAAGGTCTATGGACTTTCATATACGACACCAATTTCTTATGTATGAATGATAAGATTCTATTGATACATAGCCAGACTTAATGGAGGGATCTATTGGCGTGCATCCAGTAGGAATTAAACCCTACGAATTTGCCAATTATGAGTTGTGCGTTTTAACCATTAAGCCATGGATGCTTAGTTTGGGTCCTCATACATGGTGAATAACAAAATACCAATTGAAATGAAATCTTTAGGATAAATTAATGCAATTTAGGAGGAAATTAATGAATGAACATCAATTCAAATCACGGATTTCTTAATTGCGAGAGATTAAAAATTCTCACTATTTCTCATATTCATGGACCCAATTCTATTCAGTGGGATCTTTCATTCACAATTTTTTTCACGGAGAACGTTTTCTAACACTTTTTGACCCCTGAATTTGGAATATCCTACTTTTACACAATTCATAGGGTTCAACAAGCAATCGATATTTCACGATCATGGGTGTAAACTCTTTGTATTAGTGGTCATTTTATATCATATTAACAATCGAAATATGGTACAAAGAAAAAAATATATACTTGATAGGGCTTTTTTTTAACTTTCGATTGGACGCATAAATGATACATTGGATTGTTTCCTTCCTCTATCTTCTAAAAGGAAAAAAGATTTCGGCGAGTTGTTTCCTGGATCTGAAAGAGAGTTCGTACTAGTATTTGGTTTCTTCCAATAACTAAAAAGTGTATCATGGCTGAATCTAACCAGGATTTATAGTGGTGGAGGATCTGGATCAGAAAAAAGAGGATTTCTAGTTTTAAGATATCTAATGAAACTGTCGCTTGAATTGAGTTCTCATTAAAAGAGAAAGATATAAAATATGTGGAGTTTCCCTTTGCCTAATATATGGATGATCCGATCCGCAAGGCAATGATTGGAAATTTCTTGATCGTCTTTCTCTGAGTAGGAGACGAAGCATAATTAACTTGACAACTTTTCAAAATCTTAGTGAAGCACTGGAATTGTTATCTCATGTCTGTTTTTCATGAAAAAGATCAATTAAAGTGGAGGGATTCTTCAAAAAACATGGGGTCATGCCAACTATTCAATCACATGTTATAGAACATGTTTCCCATCTTTTCTCGAGAAAACATTGGCTATTTTGTTGAAAAACTGTGCTCAATTTAATATATTGCTAGATACCGTCGTTAGTTGGGGGAAGAATCCGTACGAATAGATTTATTGACGAACGTATCGAGAGAGAATTGGATCTGGCTAGACAATGTGTGGTTGGTAAACAAGGATCTAGTTTTTTACAAGGTACGGTATGTATCGGCAAATATTTAATATGATTCCATAAGATCTAGTTTTTTCAAGTAATAGATTCTAGCCAATTGAAAGGATCTTCTGATCAATCTAGAGATCGTTTGGATTCCAGTTGTAATGCGTATTCGGAATATCACTTATTAATAAATAAAAGAGCGATTCAACAACTAAAAGAAATATCGATTCTTCGGGATCCTTCATTTCGTCAAAAAGAAGAAACAAAGATAGAATCAAGCCGAGTGACTTTCTGGATATTCCTCAAAGCCTCAGTAATTTAAAGTAATTGAGAAGCAGATGAATAAGCATTGGCTTTCGGAAGAAATCAAAGACATGAAAATCCTATAATAACCATGCATTCTTTTTTCTCTAACAGATATTCAAAACTTCATCTGGGTGCAAATCCTAGTGAGAATCCCACTAGAGATAAGAATTTGTTAAAGAAGCATCTTATTGTATCTGTTGCCCCTCCCAACCGGTCGAAAAATAAATAATGATTAATATATTCGTGATATTTCGATATGTACAAAAAAAGTGTCTCAATTCTTCCTATTTATTCATATCCCGGATGTCATATGGTCTCCACTCTTGAAGAAAAATGCATTTTTTTTCATCTATTCCATAATCGAAATAGTGATGGATACACATTACGCCACAATTTTGAATCTGAAGAGAGATTTCAAGAAATGGCAGATCTAGTAACTCTTTCAATAATAAGCAAGCCGAGTCTGGTGTATCATAAGGGATTTTTCTTTTCTATTGAATCTTGCAGATTGGATCATAAACAATTCTTGAATGAGGTATTTAACTCCAGGGATGAATCCAAAAATAAATCCTTATTGATTCTACCTCCTATTTTTATGAAGATAATGCATATTTTTATCGTTGGATAAAAAAACTGGGTTACGATCTCTTGCGGGAAATATTTGGAAGATAGAAAACAAAAAAAGAGTGGTATTTGTTAGTAACAACAAAATGGAGGCAGTCAATCAAAATCAATATATATTGATCCAAATTCTGATTCAAATCAAATATAACATTTATGAGTACATAAGAAATGTACTGAATCGATTCTTTTGATTGAATAGATCCAATCGCATTTTCAAATATGGAAGTAAAAGGGATCAAGTAAAAAACGATACTCTGAATCATTTAAGAAAATATACGATCAACCAACATTTATCGAAATTGAAAAAGAGCCAGAATAAAGGTTTTATCCTTTTAGTTATCTTTCTCAAACCAAGAGCTTCGTGAATCAGGATCCAGCTACAAATAGATACAAATGGTCCAATAAGAGCAAGAATTTTAAGGAACATTTAGTTTTGAGCAAATGAGCCTTTTCAACTAGTGTTTTGATTACGAATTAATAAATATTCGATTGATTGGTCTGAAGTTATTGACAAAAAATATTTGTCTAAGTCACTTCGTTTCTTTTTATCCAAGTCAGATCTTTTTTTGTCCAAGTTGCTTCACTTTGTGTCTCACTCACTTCCTTTTTTCTTTATGAGTTTCGGGAATATCCTCATTCATAGGTCCGAGATTCATATTTGTGAATTGAAAGGTCTGAATGATCAACTCCACAATCCATTGTTAGAATCAATAGGTCTTCAAATCCTACATTTGAAAAAATTGACAGTATTTTTATTTAATTATCATGATACTTTTCAAAAATCTAAATTTTTTATCAATGGGGGTACAATATCACCAATTATGTTCAATAAGATACCAAAGTGGATAATTGACTAATTCAATACTAGAAATAATCGTAGGAATGGTAACGCGTATTTCTAATTCCCAATGATATCCCACGATCAAAAAAATTGGTTGAATCCCGTAAATTCATTTCATACAAGTTCATTGATAACTTCTTTTTATGAAGCAAAATGACTTCGATTCTTGAATAATCAACACCACTTTTACTTTGTTGTAACAAAAAATTCTCTTTTTCCTATACAAAAAGGCTCGTATTGTGACAACCCTCGCGAATGCGGAAATATAAAACATACAAGCATGTGAATTATATAGCGGAAAATACGGTATTTTAAAAACCTTTATACATGCAAGATAGAAAAATACGAGGAGTGTCAAAATATTACAAACTAAATAAAAATACCACAAGCGACGTAGTCTCTCAAAGTGTTAACAAAAGACAAAGTAATTAGCAACTAGCTAAACAACGTCTAGAGGTGTTTCATCCAGGGACAACGCCCGCTAGCTCACACCCGAACCCAAAATAGCATAAGCAAAAGCCATCCATGCAAGCAACCTGTTCATTCATGAAAAACATGAACGCCACAATCAGTGGGGAGTAACTCCGGGTTCTCCCAGCCATATCACCTTTAACGTACATATAAGGAAATACAAAAGTAGAGCATGCATATATAAATATACATGTGAGATACCATAAGAATAGATAGGCAATACGAGATATAATGATAAGATCGTATGGAAATCACATCCGAACCATCATGCTATTCAAAGACTCGGGAAGGACACTCTTAGGCAATCGAATACGCTCACTAGGGCTTACATCTCACCGTTAGCGGTATAAGATTGATAAGATTGAGACTCAACAGACAAACCAGTCAAGTCATGCGATGATTACACAAAATCCAACATATTATCATCCATTCACGAACCAAGACAATGACGGTGTCCAATCATGCAATGACCATGAACAATATCATGAAATCACGCGTTCAAAGACGACACAAGACGACATATCTCACGGTAAATGAAACGCACTAGCATCGTGTACATGGCAAGTATGATTAAAAGGGCATCCACGGGAGTAAAACCTTCCCTGAACTCATACACGATCCAATCCATTTCGTATATGTAGACTAATTTCCTCCTGGTAGGACGACGATAATAATACGGTTCCTAGTCTAAACCTGGCCAGATTCCCGGAATGCACGTTTTCCGATTCGACATGCGATACACGTTTCGCATCCAAGACTCGGTCAATCATAGACGCCGAGTACCCCAAATTCGGTATATCAATTCACGAAAGAGGCGGAAAAGAGCACAAGCCTCATAACAAGCGGTACGCTACATGCAAATAACACCACCTCGCAAGTACACAACATTTGACGGCCGGGTCGATCAACGCATAGCGTTCAACTCCCAACAACGTCGTCGTATGCCCACTAACACATGCATTTAAGCAGTAGGATACCTCTCCGTTCCGACATTCCAGCCTTACGAACGGGAAGGTAGCCAAGGGAATGAGAGTACAAAGCACAAGCCAAAATAGTGCTCAAACCGTATCATTTGTGAAAACCGACTCAAAGTGGGAACATACCAAAAACCGTCACAAAACATGTGATACAAGCGAAAGAGAATATCATATATCCAAAACATGAATCAATACATGATACATAAGCATTAAACCAAGTTTAAGAAGCATAATAAATAGGAAACATAGTTACCTCTCCAAAACAACAAGTTTGGAAACTAACTAAAACAAGGGTTCACTTCAAACTGTCATAACTAGAGTTCTAGACATGTAAATACATAAATTCCAAGTCGAGGTGATAGCTTATCCTCTTACGGTTCCAACGAATGGTCACAAGCCCAAAACAAGCAAGTAACGAAGGAGATATGATCATTCTACCAAAAAGGGCCAGTGCAGTGAAACTGCACAAGTCACGACCGTGACTTGTATTTCACGACCGTGAAATGAGGTTTCACGACCGTGACTTACATCTCACGACCGTGAAACACTCTGTTACCAATTCATCCGTGAGCCTTCAACATAAATTCAATCCTATCACTTCCATTTCTCATAATCCATTTCTAATAACTATCAACAATCAATATTCATCATCAACAATCATCAAGTAACAACAATCATCATCCATAACATGATTCCTAAACTTACTAATCGTATTCTAATACGATTTCTAGCATATAAGCATGTAAAACACGTAAATGATATCGAGTAACCCTTCACCGTTACCTTTTCGCGTCTTTAAACGGTTACTAAGCTTTCCTAGTCTCCACCTATATACAATTAGATAATAAAAGATGAATATCATTCACCTTGATAAAGACGGATAATTTAAAAAGCGAGAAAGACGGTAATTTTATTACCAATACGGATAGAGGAAGCTAAGAGGGGCAGAATTAGACGAACTTACGAGAATTTGAGCCAGAATTGAAGGCGTAGCGATGATTCTAAGTTTGAGCAAGAATGGAGGCTAGGGTTTTGATGTTTACTAGAGAGGGAGAAGAAGATGATGAATGAGGGTGAGTTAGGGTTAAGGGGGAGTATATGTAGGGTGAGTCGGAAAAGTCAACGAAAGTCAAAGACGGCTCAAAAGTCAAGAAAAATCAAAGACGACTCAAAAGTCAAGGAAAGTCAAAGACGACTTAAAATTCAAGAAAAAGGTCAAAGACGACTTAAAATTCAAGAAAAGTCAAACTCGCCTTAAGAAGGGATTCTCATGGAATCTCGCAGAAATTCCAAATACGAACTAGGAAATTCTAAATTCGACTCGAAACTTTAAATTCTAAATTAAAACTTAAATTTGCTGAAAAGATTTCGTAAAATATTTATACTAGAAAAATAGGGTACATTTCCGGGTGTTACAATCACCCCTCCTTTTAAAAAGTTTCGTCCTCGAAACTTGAGAGTAGAAAAGAAAACTTATAAGGACCAATTCGTTTTCTCCAAATTGGTATTCAAAACATTTTCAAGGAAATGTATTTCAAAAGCATGACATTTCCCAAAAAGGTATAGGAAAAGTTTTCGAAAGTAACTCTCTTTTTCTGTGGAACGAAATTGTTCTTGTCGTGCACACAAGAACACCAGCATTCCAAAGTAAAGACAAGATTAAAATTAAATCATACGTTGATAAGTGCAGAACCAATCATTAGACGTCTCAAATAACAAGTTCTAGCATCCAACCAAACGCAAAATCCAGTATAAGAGCAACCTAAATCCATTTTCGAAAAATGAAAGTAGAAATTTCATTTCTAAAACTCTTTTAAAAGGATAAATGTGAAATCCATCGTGAAAATTTGAAAATTTTCTAAATTCGTACACTCAAGACAACCAAACATTTCACACACATAAAAGTAATTTGAACATCAAACTCACAATCATGGTAATAAAAGATAAACACAACGAGTAAAAAGAAACAAGAAGGCTTATCGAAACGAGTAATAGCGGAAAGAAGGACAATGTCCAAAGAATAACAAATTGAATAAGCGTCAATTTGAAAGGCAAAGGGAGAAATGAACGACAAAGCAATTGCTCAAAAGGGGAAGAAAGCCTAAGACCCAAACACTCCACTCAAATACAAAAGTCATCATAGTCAATTTCTCGGGCATTTTCGCCAAACCCAAATTATAGCCACATCATTCTAAGGGCTTATCCAATTAACATCACAAACATCGTTAATAAGCTAGTCCTCAAAAGAATGTAACTCATCTCGGTCATACCTTAACCGCTTTCAATCATTAGATTCTACAAAATCCTTAACAATCATCAGGTCAAACTACGAACCCGAATATCTAGTATCCCACTAGCATTAACTAAGGTCTATCGACAAGGGAAAATCCACAATTAAATAATCCACATGAAAGATTCCTAAATGTATTCGAACATCCCTAGTCCAGTCAATTATTACACTCGAATCCACAAGCATAAATAATTATATCTAGAAAAGCATAATTACCACCAATCATAAGATGAATGGGCTCACCATTCCAATTCTATAATCCATAACAACCGAGCATTCATTATCCAAAGCTTGCAACGAACATTTCTCAATTTCAAACTATGATTCCTTAAGAATAAAAGAGAATTACTAATCCCAAACCGCAAATGACCAATCACTTGGAAATCAAACAACCATTCAAATCATCTATTTCATCTAAAACTCAAAATGAATCGATTTTCATTGATGACAAAACTCCTCAAACTTTGGGTACCAACTCAATTACCCTAAAGCAAAGTCTCTTTTACAATCCACCAATTAGAGACATCAAATTCTCACATGATATCCCAAGCAACCGCTATACTACTCAACATCAACAAACTATTATCATGATCAACTCAATTCTCAAAATAACACTACAATACCAAGGTCCAAATCTAGAACTACTAAGAGAGGATACATTATCACTATTAGGATTCATCCTAGAGCTTAAGTCATATTTCCCATGATGAAATACAGCATGAAATTTGTTCAATCCAAGGACACATATTCTAACTAAAGAATCCCAAATTACATCACGCTTATTCTCTGAGCCTTACAAACGGAATATCCAATCCACTAGAGAAAAGATGAAGGAGCAACGAGATAGAAAACGATACGGAATCTCAAGGAGAACACGAGAATAAATAAGGCACGAGATTACAAGAGAGGAGCGCTGAAAAATAACGAGGTCAAGAAAGAGACAAAGCAGAAAGTAGAGTTATGAAGATATCTGAGTAAGAAAGAAGGTACGAGCTTGTAATTTCTTAAAGATCAATCTTGACAAAAACATTCAAGAATGGAAATGAAAAGGAATGATGGCACGAGTAAGGGTTTAAGATTTAATCCACAAAGTTTCTCCTTTCAGACTTAGGGAGATAGGAAAGCAACTCATCCCAAACAAAGGTCTCTTACAAGGGACCATCGTACCCCGTACAATCATCAAAGTAAGGTACACCTAGATTTGATAAATCGATTCCAACCCAATTCATCCATCCTTTCATATCACACGGATTCCCAATTGCGGAATTGTAAATCAAGTATAATAACATTCCTTTAGCTCAAATATTCAACACAACCTCAAAGGTTTCTTTAATTGAAAGACTAACAAATACTCTCTTATACTCGGCCATTTTCAAGTCTATAGCCCACGAGTTCATTATTATCAAAGTACAACCGCAAGTCAAACATCATCATTAACGTCCCAAGGTATTTCCATCATAGCTCACATCATAATCCTCAAGTAATATGGTTCAACTTACAACGAAACCTTACTACTCCAAACGAGTCTCCGATACCATAAGATAAGATCATATCTTTAAATCCAAGAACTATAGTCAAAAGCTTTTCCACCAAGCCTATACTCACCAACACACAATAGGAAACCACAAGACGTCACTAAATCTCAAAAGCAATTCGCACCTTAAGATATCATTCTAAACTTCTTATTTACACCAAATAAACATATCATAAGCATGGTCTTTAAAACAATACAAAACTTCTAAGTCCAAAAGACTAAACTACTAATGGGTTAAGAAGTCCTAGCCAACTCATTCAACCTTACACCATCAAATACCATGAACTATCAACACATTAGTCATGGCAAGCATCAAGCATTAAAATCATCAAACTTATCTTACTACCTTTCCTTAGAGTTACAACTAATCATCATTATAGGGTGAATTTAGATCTACACCATTTTCCTCAAATCACAAATTCATTCCAACAACACTAATATTCCACAAAATTTCAAAGTTCTCCCAACCAAGTATAATATGCCACAAACAAAAGGGTATGGCATCCACAAAAATGTTACAAGAGGAAGGTAAGGATACCAAAGGTAAGATGGAGGAACTATCAAGAGTAATTTCCAAGAGGCAAACAAGTTGGAAAAGAAAGAAGCACCTAGATAGAAGGAAGAGAGCATAATATAATAAGGACGAGAGAATTCATAGATGAGGAAGAAATACACTTCAAATAGGCTTTTAAATCTTCAAATCTTCGGTAGAGGATACCTCTTCTAGGTAACACAATGATCCACCTCCAAACGGTAGATACAAACAAACATAACATCACTCAACACAATCAACAAACAAGCTAGAACCTAACAAACATCAAGTACACCAAAGACTACCACCTTAGGTCCATAAGTCTACCCATCTCTCATTTATTATTTCAAGGTCAAGTAGTTTAAGTTTAGGGTTCACGTGTGTGCGTCGGGAGCGATAAAGCTCTGATACCAACTGTGACAACCCTCGCGAATGCGGAAATATAAAACATACAAGCATGTGAATTATATAGCGGAAATAGGTAGTTTTAAAAAACTTTTATACATGCAAGTTAAATAAAATGAGGATTGTCAAAATATTACAACTAAGTGCGGAAAATAACAAAGAGACGGAGTCTCTCAAAATATTAACAAAGAACCAGTGTTTAGCAAATAAGCTAAAATCGTCTAGAGGTTAATCTTCCAGGGACAACGCCCGCTAGCTCACACCCGAACCCCAAAACATCATATCCAAAAAGGCATCCAAGCAAGCAACCTGTTCATACATGAAAAACATGAACGCCACAGTCAGTGGGGAGTAACTCCGGGTTCTCCCAGCCATATCACCTTTAACGTACATATAAGGAAATACAAAAGTAAACTCATGCATATATAGATATACATGTGAGATACAATAAGAATAGATAGGCAATTCTATAGAAAATGATAAGATCATGTGGAAATCCAATCCGTAACCATCATGTTATTCAAAGACTCGGAAAAGACACTCTTAGGCAATCGAATACGCTCACTAGGGCTTACATCTCACCGTTAGCGGTATAAGATTGATAAGATTGAGACTCGACAGACAAACCAGTCAAGTCATGCGATGATTACACAAATCCAACATATTATCATCCATTCACGAACCAAGACAATGACGGTGTCCAATCATGCAATGCCCATGAACAATATCATGAAATCACGCATTCAAAGAACGACACAAGACGACAATTCTCACGGTAAATGAAACGCACTAGCATCGTGTCCCAGCAAGAATGATTAAAAGGCATCCACGAGATAAGCATTTCCCTGAACGCATACACAATGACATTTCGTATATGTAGACTAGTTTCCTCCTTGTAGGAACGATAATTAAACGGCTCCTAATCTAAACCTGGCCAGATTCTCGGAATCACATTTTCCGATTCGACATGCGATGACGTTTCGCATCCAAGACTCGGTCTTACAAAAATAAACGCCGAGTACCCCAAATTCGGTAGATCAATTCACGAAAGAGGCGGAAAAACAGCTCAAGCCTCATAACAAGTGGTACGCTACATGCAAATAGCACCACCTCGCAAGTACACAACATTTGACGGCCGGGTCGATCAACGCATAGCGTTCAACTCCCAACAACGTCGTCGTATGCCCACTAACACATGCAATTAAGCAGTAGGATACCTCTCCGTTCCGACATTCCAGCCTTACGAACGGGAAGGTAGCCAAGGGAATGAGAATACAAAGCACAATACAAAATAGTGCTCAAACCGACTCATTTGTAAAAAACCGACTCAAAGTGGGAACATATCGAAAACCGTCACAAAACATGTGATACATGCGAAAGAGATATCATCTATCCAAAACATGAATATTATAAGACATTACGTAAAATTATACGATAAACGGATCATGCGAACTAATATAAATTATGAGTTTTAGAAATTAAAGGAAAAGAACACAGCCGTGTTCTAGGCCGGTCACTGGACCGGCGGCCGGTGGGCCGGCTCAGAGCAAAAGGCAAAAACCAAAAATCATAGAAAACAAGGTAATGTGTTCCAGGCCGGTCAAGAGGGAGGCGGCCGGTACCCCGGCTCAGAGCACAACACTAACAAACACAAAAATCACAAGTTTGGAAACTATCAAAACAAGGGTCTACTTCAAATGGTCATAACTAGAGTTCTATATATGGGAATGCAGAAATTCCAAGTCGAGGTGATAGCTTATCCTCTTACGGTACCAACGAGTGGTCACAAGCCCAAAACAAGCAAGTAACGAAGGAGTTATGATCATTCTATGAAAAAGGGTCGGTGCAGGAAATTCCTAGCCGGGCACTAGACCGGCTGCCGGTCCTTCGGCCAGGAATACAATTCCACCCGAGAACAACAAGCACCAATTCTATCATTTTCAATTCTCCTAATTCACTTCTAATAATTACCCATAATCAATATTCATCATCAACAATCAACAAATAATAACAATCATAAATCATAACATGATTCCTAAGCTTCTAATCGTATTCTAAATACGATTTCTAACACATAAAGCATGCAAAACACGTAAATGATACCGAGTAACCCTTCACCGTTACCTTTACGCGTCTTTAAACGGTTACTAAGCTTTCCTAGTCTCCACCTACAAACAATTAGATAATAAAAGAGGAATATCATCCATCTTGAGAAAGACAGATAATTTAAAAAGCGAGAAAGACGGTAATTTTATTACCAATACGGATAGAGGAAGGTAAGGGGAGAAGAATAAGACGAACTTACGTGAATTCTATCGAGTAATGAACGAGCTAGGATGAATCAAAGATCGAAAAGCTATGGAGGCAAGGTTTTGGGGATTTCTTAAAGAGGAAGAATTGATTTTGTGTTTGTGTAGGAAAAATAGGTTAAGGAGTATGAGTATAAGTGGTTATGAAGGGAAAAAGTCAACGGAAGTCAAAGACGGTTCCAAAGTCAAGAAAAGTCGACCTCGACTCAAAAGTCAAGAAAAGTCAAACTCGACTCAAAAGTCAAGAAAAGTCAAACTCGACTCAAAAGTCAAGAAAAGTCAAACTCGACTCAAAAGTCAAGAAAAGTCAAACTCGCCTTAAGACGGGATTTTCATGGAATCTCGCAGAAATTCCAAAAACGAACTCGGAAATTCTAATTTCGACTCGAAACGTAAAATTCTAAATTAAAACTTAAATTTGCTGAAAATATTTCGTAAAATATTTCTACTAGAAAAATAGGGTACATTTCCGGGTGTTACAATGCTTCTTTGATGTCGGATGCCTTTAGTTATGAAACAATCTTTACATTGTGTTTGGAAAAACTCAGTGCCATTATCAAATCTAATGATCTTTACTTTAGCATTAAATTAAGTCTCAATATAAGAAACAAAACCCTTAATAAGACCAGGAACCTATGTTTTGTTATGAATTAAGAATACCCAAGTATTCCTAGAGAAATCCTCTAATACTGTAAGAAAAGACCTAGCACCAGTACTAGACTGAGTCCTCTAAGGTCCCCAGACATCAACTTGAATCAAATCAAAGCATTGTTTAGCATGGGAAGTACTGCTATTAAAAGGAAGCATATGATGCTTTGCAATAAGACAAGTTTCACAAAATATATTCTTTATTCCTTTTGTATCAAAACAAGGTACATACTGTAGTTTTTCCAAAGATGAATGCCCCAGTCTTGCATGAATAAGATGTAAATAACAACTTTGTGCCTCTAAACTAGAAGTAAAAGACTGAAAAACAGTAGATACAATTCTAGGAATGACACTACTAGAACAAACTTGAGTACTATCTACTGAAGGTAATTGAATCCTATATAGATTCCCAAATCTTTGTGTAACAACAATCACTAATTTATTTGAAGGGGCCTGAAATAGACATTTAGATTCCATAAAACAAACAGTTAATCCTGTAGCAGTAATTAATTTGTGTAGATATCTGTATCCGTCGATACAGGTATTTATAGAAATCCCGCCAAACACCCGATGATGATAGGACAACATATATTTCGTATTTGAACTTGTCATTATTTGTTTTCGTTTTACGATGTAGAATGGGCGTCATCGTCTTATTTTAAATAAAGTTTAAAATGGATTTCCGTCTAAAAAAGATTCGTTTTTAATTGATTTTGAAAATCGAGTTTTCATTTATTTTATTGAAAATAGAATACACATTTTTTTAAACCCGACTTGAAAAGTCGTCTTTGAATTATTTCATTTTACCGTCTAATCTTTGTTTAAAACAATGTTTATAAGCGCTGGTTTGCGACGATCTGTTAAGCTTGTTTTGGAGCCGTTTTAGGCCCAATTCGCGATTCGATTTCGACCCGACTTCTTCCCCTCATAGTCCACTTACCATCACCAACCTTTCCCACCTTTGAATTTCGTGCCCCTAAACAGGCCCCTAACCCACGACACAAACAACCCCCTTCCCCTGTTTATGCGGCCCAATGCAGCCCACAAATCGAGCTCGAAACTGATCCAAATAACCTACCCATTAACCCTAACCTGAAAACACACCTTCCTACCCATGTAAGGAACCTTACCCACCAAGCAAGACTCGCCAACATGTTGCAAATGTCCTACAATAATACAATTTATATGTGAAAAACTGTCAGTTAAATTTAGGTGGTTATAATGTCTTATTATTATGTGTCACACAAGTTATTATTGATTAAGACGCGGTGACACTTTTATATGGACCGAATTATTATTATGTCTGACATAATGAATAAGTATCATATATCCTTCAAATATATTATTAAGAGGGAAAATAATCAAAGTGGTTTGGAATCCCTTGATTGATGGTTGAGATAATGAGATATTGAGAAAAATAGTTCTCTGACTCTTTGGTTAAACGTATAACCTTGAAGAAAAGAAAAAAAAGTTGTTCTTTTTCTTTTCAAATAGAAACCATTAAAACATCTCACAAAAGTACTAGACTAACATCTATTCTCAATCATTACAACGTATACTACCGATAGAGGGTTCGATTTTAAGACGGAGCCACAAAAACAATTGTACATGTACAATTTGCTAACCCTTCAACGCTAGGTATCATCGATTATTACTTGGTTCAATATTTCAATCTTTTATTTCCTAATAAGTAACGAAATGGTTTTGTTTATTCCGCCTTAAATGAGATATATTTTTCTTTCAATTGGTATCAGAGCCAATATTGCATACATGTATTAATTAATATAATAATTGAGTAGGGTGAATTTTTCATATAATTCAATAAATGGTTAATGGTTAATGGTTAAACACATGTTATATTGCATACAAAATTATTTTTCTTCCTTTTATTTTGGTACTTTTGATATACTTTAGTTATATGTGTTAATCACTTAATGGTTAATGGTTAATGGTTAATGGTTAATGGTTAAACACATGTTATATTTGCGTAGGATTCAATTAATGATTCATGTATGTGTAAGTTTCTTAAACTCGATATTAGACACTTCTAATATCATAATACATTTAGTTTACTCTTAAACTAAATAAATCTTATGCATGCATAACAAAATATAAAGGAAAGAACCATTTCTTACATTGATTATATGGAAATGGGCACAATATTTGAAC